>PDHQ01000329.1:0-35335 GCA_003339415.1 Ophiocordyceps camponoti-saundersi (nom. inval.)
GTACACTATGTTTTTTTTTTTTTTTTTCTCCCCCCCCTTTCTCCCCCCCCCTTCCCTTTTCTCCCCCCCCCTTCCCCCCTTCCCCTCTCCCCCCCCCCCCCCCCCCCCTCCAAAACGTTGGGCTTTGAGACATGCGGCCGCTACTGTGCCGATCCGCCCTACCTTGCCTTGCTAGGCAATTCTGCGTTCATCCGTCTCAACCATCTTTTTTTTTTTTTTTGCAGCCCTGAGGGTAGATTCTTTGCCGATAGCCGTCACGTGTCTCCCTGATCGCATGCAACCGACATACATACATACATACATACAACCTCCCTCCATCTGTCCCTCCCTACCTACCTATACATTACACACACACACACACACACATACATGTACATAACATAACATAGCATAACATAACGTACATATCCGTATACATACATACACACCTACTAATCCGTACACACAGCTGCAAATCACCTCGGGGCTGCATATACGATCGCCGTCTCAGACTCAGGGCTGGACACCGACAACGACAACGACGACGACGACGACAACGACAACGAAGAACAAGACGAGGATGGCGGACTCGGGCTGACGAAATGCCACCCGACGTGTCGGTGTCAAAAAAGAAAACGGACATCAGCTCTGCTCACGGCTATCGTTTCTCTCTCTCCCCCCTCCCCCCCTCCATGATCCATCCCATCCCATCCCATCCCACTTGACCCCAGAAAGACGTTGCTTTTTTTACCCCTTCGACCTTTAATCTATTTTCCCTCTCACGCAGAGTACAGTATGAATTTGTAATCCTCCAAATCTGACCCTACCCTCCTCCGGCATCCTGCCTTGCGGGACAAGGGTCTCCGTTAGCCTTGCCGGATCCCCCCCCTTGCCGCCGTCTCACGCTTCCCCTCCCCTCATGATGGGGAGAGGACAGGAGTCATCAGCCGCATCGAACTTGTGTATGTACATACACGCCTTACCTACCTACCTACCTACCTACCTACCTATCTATCTATTTACCGTGCATACAAACGTGTAGGGGACAAGACAAAAAAAAAAGCATCAGCAGTGTACGTATGTACAGATACAAAGCGCGAGATCATATGCCAGATAATGCCCCATGTAAGAGCCCATGTTTTACCCATCAGCAAGACAGGCTAGGTGAGATGTGTGTACGGATATGCATGTTTATATATATATATATATATACGCGTATGTGTATGTATGTAAGTTATATGCATGGAAGTGGGCGAGCTGTTTCGTCTGCATACATACGATTACATGCTCCATCACAGCGCATGGCCGCCTCCTCTCTCTCTCTCTCCCCCCTCCCCCGGGGCTCATCAACTTTCTATCCCCCCCGGAGAGTGAAATGGAGGGAAGGGGAAGGGGGGGTGTGTGGGTGAGAAAAGGAGAGGGAAAAGGGGAGGGTAGGAGTCGATTGATTTCAATGTTTGTGTGCATCGGCCAACTTGGATCCATCCATCCCCCATCCCTGAGCCTGCCTAGTTCGCCATCCTTCGTCTCGCCCGCCACGGCCACGACCTCTCTTGCAGAAGAAAATCAAAAGACCTTCCCCATTCGAGGCCCACGTCAAGGCAATCGTCTCTTCCCCGCCGTCAAAGAATTCAAGGCTCTAGCCCCAGTCCCCGGGTTCCAGCCCCCAGCCCAGTTCCATCAGCCGTCACCCCCCCTCCCCTTCTTCTTCTTCTGCTTCTTCTTCTTTACCCGCAAAGGAAAACAAAAAAAAAACAGTCAGATTCGAGAGAGACCGGCTTTCATGTCTTGAAAAAAAAAGCAGATGGCGTGATCTCGTCAGCTCGGAGGCGGCGCCCCCCGGCACTAGTGTTCAGGTCCTTGGATAAAGGAGGCACCGCCGTTGTGAGTATATTCGTATAGATGTCGGTATGAGAAAGCCACAGCTCTGTCATGTTTAGTCCTTTGCCGATGACCGACAGCTGCCTGACGCACATTGCGCGAATCGAGAGTCATCATCCACCCCCCCTACCCCCCCCCCCCCCCTTTTCAAAAGACTCCAACTCTCCATGTCAGAGTGACCAGCGTTTCTCACTCCTTTACTCGAGCCTTGCCACTTCATATCATTCACATCTTTCCCGCTCTTTCCCGTCCCGTCCCCCCCCCCCCCTCCCCCTTCCTCTCAGCTGATATCAAGTTCTCAAGTCTTTTCATCTTCATCTTCATCTTCGTCATCTTCATCATCTTCATCATCTTCATCTTCATCTTCTTCTCCTTCGTCAACGGAACTTACTTACCTTTGAAAAAAACCACTTTCCTTCTTCCACCACTTACACCTTCAAGACATCTCATCAACACTCACCATCGTCAACCACACCCCAGACATCATGAGATATCAAACCAACCCAGTCTGCAACGGAGTCTGGCACTCCAACGGAGAACCCACGCGGGAAGAAAGCGTCAAGGAGACTCTGCCCCGGACCCTAGATGACATCTGGTCTCGCAACGCCATGGTGCCCGAGTCAGTCGAGGCCTGCGTCCACGGCCTCATCAAACGAAACGTGTGCGAGCAGCCGTCGGCGCCGGCCGTGTGCTCGTGGGACGGGAACCTCAGCTACGGCGAGCTGGACCTGCTCTCCACCAAGCTCGCCCACCGCCTGGTCCACCTAGGCGTCGGCCCGGCTTCCATGGTGCTTCTGAGCTTCGAGAAATCGCTTCTGATGCCCGTCGCCGCCCTGGCCGTCATGAAGGCCGGCGCCGCCTCCGTCGCCCTCGACGTGACCCAACCCGAGGATCACTTGCGTATCGTCGCCGCCCAGGTCGCCGCCTCCGTCGTCCTCTCCTCGGCCGCCAATGAGTCTCTGGCCCGGCAACTCGTCGGCCCGGCCGGCCACGTCGTCGTCGTCGACCGAGAGCAGCTCGACGGTCCGGCAAAGCAGCAGACGCTGCCGCTCGTCACCCCGTCCGACAACCTCTATGTCGTCTTCACCTCGGGCTGCGCCGGCGCCCCCAAAGGCGCCGTCATCACCCACCGCAACTTTAGCAGCGCAATCACCTACCAGCAAAAGGCCCTAGGCTTCACCGTCAGCTCGCGCGTATACGACCACGCCTCGTACGCCTCCCACGTGGCGTGGTGCAACCTTCTGCACGCCCTGACGTGCGGTGGCTGTCTCTGCATCCCGTCTGAGACGGACCGGCATTCCAACGTCGCCGCATCCATGGCCCAGCTGGGCGCCAACTATGCACAGCTGCCGCCCTCCGTCGCCCGAGCACTTGATCTGTCTAGCTTGCCGGGCCTGAGGCAGCTGAATCTCATCGGCGAGCCCTCGAGCCCGCTAGAGGCCGCCGCGCCGGGTGGGGCCGCCGTAACCACAATAAGCGCCTACGGCCTGTCCGAGACAGCGTCGCTGGCCGCCTTGTGGGCCGTCAACGGCTCGCAGCACGACCTGCCGGCCGGCGTTTGTGCCTGGGTCGTCGACGCCCAAGACCCGCGCTCTTTGGCCCCGTTCGGAGCCCAAGGTGAGCTGTGGCTCGAAGGGCCGCTGGTTGGCCCGGGATACCTCAATTCACCGGATCGGACCGCCGCAGCTTTCATCGAGGACCCGGAATGGCTCCTTCGCGGCGCACCTGGGTGGCCTGGTCGTCATGGACGCGTCCATCGTACGGGCGACATCGTTCGCTACGACGACGACGGCCGACTTGTCTTCGTCGGACGCCGTGATCAGCCTCGCATCCGCGACGGTCAGCGGGTCGACGCCAGCACGGTTGAGCATTACCTTCGCCAGGCCGCTTCGTCCTTGACCAGCCAGGACGATCTGGACGGGCTTCAGCTGATTGCCGAGACTATACAGCCGCAGGGCGCCGAAACCGCCGTGTTGGTCGCCTTTGTGGCCCTCGACGGCGCCAGTCATATGCCGGACGAGGAGTACGGCGAGGCGGCGCACCGGGTGACGGCCAGACTGTCCGAGGGCCTGTCGGCGGCGCTTCCGCCGCACATGACGCCCGAGGCATTCATCCCGATCCAGGCCGTGCCCATGACACTTACGGGTAAAATCGATCGTCACTGTCTGCGCTCAATCGGCTCCCTCCTCACGGAGACGGAAATGGCCCGCCTTCGGGGCGCCGGTCGTCCCGCACCGCGATCCGAAGCTGAGCGGCTGATGGCCGAGCTGTGGGCGCAAGCCCTACAGACCGAAGTCTCTGCCATTGGCCGCGATGACGACTTCTTCGCCTCGGGTGGCGACGCTACCGCCGCCCTGCGTCTCGCCCGCCTCGCCCGCGAGCGGAACCTGCCGCTGGAGGCGCGCCAAGTCTTCCGGAGTCCCCGTTTACGCGACATGGCAGCCTGGGCGGCCACGCAAACTCCCTGGGCGGCCACGCGGATTGTCTCTCCCTTGGTTGACTCGGACATGTCCTCCTCTGCCTCCACCTCGTCCTCGTCCGCCTCCTCGTCCTCTTCCTCACCTCCCTTGGCGGCCATCCCGCCGCTCTCGCTCCTAGAGCGCCCCGTGGACGAAGCCGAAGTTAGGGCCCACGCAGCGCGCCTGTGCCGTGTGTCGGATGCCTTGGTTCTTGATGTCTTGCCGTGCACGCCCCTGCAGGCGGGTCTCCTGGCCTTGACGGCGCAGCAGGCCGGGGCCTACGTCGCCCACAATGTCTTTGAACTGGGCCCGGACGTCGACGTGGAGCGATTTCGCGCCAGCTGGAACCAGGTCGTAGCCTTGAACCCTATTCTGAGGACACGTATTGTCAGTCTGCCGCGCCACGGCGTCGTCCAGGTCGTGCTGGAGGAGGGTGCCCATTGGCACTCTGGCTCCGGCTGCCCCGAGAACTACCGCCTCGACAAGGCCACTCGCCCCATGGGCCTCGGTACGCCTCTGTCGCGATTCGCCCTGTTCGACGGCGGCGATGACGGTCCTCGACACTTTGTATGGGAGGTCCATCACGCCCTGTATGACGGCTGGTCGCTGCCGCTACTGATGCAAGAGGCCGAGCACATCTACTACGGCGAGGCAAGCCCTCCTTTGGAGCCCATGACGGCCCTCATCAAGTATATATCTGAGCGTGACGAGGCGACTACCAAGGCTTTCTGGCAGGCACAGTTCGCCGGCATCAAGGGGGCCCACTTCCCGGCTCCGAGGTCAGCTGCTCCGTATGAGCCCCACCCCGATTCGCAGATGAGCCGGGCCGTATCGGGTCTAGAGTGGGGCCGAGGCGACGTCACCCCGGCATCCGTTATCCGAGCTGCCTGGGCCATCATGGTCGCCCACAGCGCCGATTCCGATGAAGCGCTCTTCGGTCTGACCGTGACCGGTCGGCAGGCAGCGATTCCCGGCATTGAGCGCATGGCCGGTCCGGCCATCGCCACCGTTCCTGTACGGGTCGCCCTCGACTGGGACGACAGCGTGGGCCGTCTCTTGGGCGCCGTGCAGCGCCAGGCCGCCGACATGATTCCTTACGAGCAGACGGGCTTGCAGCGAATCCGCCGCGTCAGCGACGCTGCTGCCGTCGCCTGCAGCTTCCAGTCTCTTCTCGTCATCCAGCCCGGCAGCGCAGACGGCAGCGGAGAGGGAGACAACGCCGAACGAGTCTTTCTCACCGAGCCGGCAGAAGACCATCACGCAACGGCGCAGTGGCAAGACTTTAGCACCTATGCCGTCGTCGTCGAGTGCCAGCTCGACGCCGACGAGGTTCGCCTGCGCATCGGCTTCGACTCCAGCGTCGTCGGCATTCAGCAGATGGAACGCATCGCCCGCGGATTCGAGAGTGTCTTGCGTCTGCTTTGCGATCAGCATCATGCCAAGGATAGGCTTCGCGCCGCCGTCGTCCCCAGCCTCTCCCGGGCGTCCATCGACGACATCTGGCGCTGGAACGCCACCGTCCCGGCCGCCGTCGACAGCTGCATCCACGACATTGTGTCCCAGAGGGCACGGGAACGGCCCCAAGCTCCGGCAGTCTGCGCGTGGGATGGAGAGCTCACGTATCAACGCTTGGACGAGCTCTCCACGAAGCTGGCCCTTGCTCTGACCGCCCGAGGCGTGGCGGGCACCATTGTTCCGCTCTTTTTCGAAAAGTCCATGTGGATGCCCGTGGCCGCGCTCGCAGTCATGAAGGCCGGTGGCGCAACCATTGCCATGGAGACGACCCAGCCCGAGGAGAGGCTCCGGGGCATTGCGGCTCAAGCCGACTCGCCCGTGGTGCTGGCATCCGTCCAGAAAAGCGCCATGGCCCGTTCCCTGGTTTCCAGCGAGGTCATTACCGTCGGAACCGATCAACCGGCTCCGGATGCCGATGCCGAGGGCCTGTCACTGCCTGCCGTCGACCCCTCGAGTATCCTTTACATCGTCTTCACGTCCGGTAGTACGGGAACTCCGAAGGGCGCCATAGTCACGCACGGTAATTTCGCAAGCGCAGCTGTCTACCAGCAGCAGCCACTTGGTTTCGACACCAACTCGCGGGTGTTTGACTTTGCGTCGTATGCTTTCGACGCCTCCTGGTATAACCTGCTCAACGCCCTTACCGTCGGCGGCTGTCTCTGCATCCCTTCGGCCGAGGAGCGTGAAAACAACCTCAGCGGCTGCATTGAAAAGTACAAAGTCACGACAGCCGACCTGACGCCTTCGGTGGCGCGCTTCATGGGACCAGAGACGCTGTCTCGGCTGTCGACGCTGATCCTCGGCGGCGAGGCCGTCCTACCCAGCGATGCTCTGCTGGCCGGAGAAAAGACGCAAATCATCAACGTCTACGGCCCTGCCGAGTGCACGCCGACCATCACGCTGGCGCCCGTCGTCAAGGATAGCAAGGACGGCGTCACCATTGGCCGAGGAGCCGGTGTCTGCACTTGGGTTGTCCATCCGGAGGACGACTCTTGCCTAGCGCCCATCGGAGCCGTGGGCGAGCTTTGGGTTGAAGGACCTCTGGTTGGCCGTGGCTATCTCAACGACCCGGAGAAATCAGCGGCGGCCTTTGTCCAGGACCCGGTATGGCTGACTCGGGGCGGACGCAGCGGACGCGTGTACCGCACCGGCGACCTTGTCCGCTATCGTGAAGACGGCTCACTTTTGTTCGTCGGCCGCAAAGACACACAGGTTAAGATCCGAGGGCAGCGCATTGAGCTCGGCGAGGTTGAGCACCACGTTCTGAAAGCGCTGGAGTCAGTCGAGGGTGTCGAAGTGGCCAACGCCCAAGTCGTGGCCGAGACGATCAAGCCGGACGAGACCAAGGGCCCTATTCTTGTGGCCTTCATCGCCCTAGAAAATGCCAGCTCAATGGTGGAATCGGACCACGCGGCGGCCGTCGCCAAGGTGACGCAAGGGCTGGCCGACCGCCTGGCGTTGACGCTGCCCGTCTTCATGATTCCCTCGGCCTTCATCCCGGCACACGGCATTCCCATGTCCGGCACGGGCAAAACCGACCGCCGTCTGCTCCGAACCATGGGCGCCGAGTCGTGGCTGCGTCACCGCGCCGCGTCTGACAAGGAGGAGCCCGCAACGGATCTGACGGACCTGGAGAAGCTGCTGCAGCAAATCTGGATCTCGGTGCTCCTCCTTACTCCGGAGGAGGCCTCAGTCAACAAGCTCTTCACCCGCCTCGGGGGCGACTCCATCTCGGCCATGCAGGTCGTCTCGCAGTGCCGGCTGCACAACCTTTCCCTCACGGCCAGCGACGTGCTGCAGGCCGGAACCATCCGCAGGTTGGCGCAGCGCTGCCAGATAATGTCAGGCCAGCAGACGCTCGTCGAAAGCAGCAGCGAGGACGAAGCCGCGGGCTCCGAACCCTTCGATTTGTCGCCTATCCAGCAAATGTTCTTTGAGGCATACCCGGATGGACTGGACCATTATAACCAGAGCTTCATCCTAGATCTTGGCCAGCCTTCATCTGTCGAGACGCTGCGAGCGGCGATGCACGCCCTTGTCGGACGTCACGAGATGCTTCGTGCCCGTTACTTCAGGGACGCTTCTGCCGGGGACCGCTGGCGACAGCGAATCCTCAGCGAGGATGACGAGACGGCCTTTGCCTTTACCTATCAGTCCGTCCCGCGCCGCGACGACATGGCCGAAGCGGCGCAGAGACGCCAGGAGAGCCTCGACGTCCGCACCGGGCCCGTCTTCGCCTGCGACGTCTTCGACGTGGCCGGTGAGCAATCTCTCGTCCTGTCGGCGCACCACTTGGTCATCGATCTCGTCTCGTGGCGCATCATCTGGGCCGACATTGAGGACTTTGTTCGCCAGGGCTCCATGCGAAGCCAGCGCACGACATCTTTCCGTACCTGGTGTCGACGCCAGGCTCGCGTCGGCTCCGGTCTATCGCCGCTGGAAGTTCTGCCCTTCCCCGTGCCAGCCCCAGAAGTCGGCTTCTGGGCCCTTCCGGCGCGCGAGAATACCTTTGGCGACTGTGTCAACCTCACGGAGACGATTAGTCGAGAGACTAGCTCCCTGGTGCTCAGTGACGCCAACGACAGCCTTCGAACGGAGCCCATCGACCTGCTTGTCGCCGCCGTCGTCCACTCGTTCCTCAAGGCCTTCCCCGAGCGGCCGCCGCCCGTCGTCTGGCTTGAGGGCCACGGCCGCGAGCAGTCGGCCGAGCTGCCGTACGACGTGTCCGAGACGGTCGGTTGGTTCACCACCATGTATCCCGTGCCTGTGCCGGCCTCTGCCGCCGGAGGCTCGCTGCTCGAGGCCGTGCGCACGGCAAAGGATACGCGTCGCAAAGTGCCGGGCAAAGGCCAGCCGTACTTTGCCTGCCGATACCACAGCGTCTCGGGCCGCGAGGCCTTTGAAGGTCATGACATGGCCGAGATCACGCTCAACTTCACCGGTCGCTACCAGCAGCTTGAGAGCGAGGAGAGCCTCTTCGGCCGTGCAGAGCAGCCGGCCGAGGCCGAGCGGTCCATCACCGAGGTATCCGAGTCTGCACCGCGAACCGCCATGATCGAGATCAACGCAGGCGTCGAAGAGGGTCGTCTCGGCGTATCCTTCTGCTTCCACCGCCGCATGCGCCACCAGGACCGTCTGCGCCGATGGGCCGAGGACGGCTTCGGCGCCGCTCTGTCCAGCCTCGCGCGCGAGCTTCAACACGCACCATCAGCGCCGACCCTGACCGATCTTCCACTGCTGCCGCTGTCGTACCGCGGGCTGGACGAGCTACTGCTCCGACAGCTTCCTGCTATGGGCGTCCGACCCGAATCCGTCAGCGACATGTATCCGTGCTCTCCGCTGCAGGAGGGCATCCTCCTGAGTGCCTTCAAGGGTGCCGCCACGTACGACACCTTTTCCGTCTATCGCTGCGCCCCAAATGCGGCCGGCACCTCCGTGTCTCCCTCACGCCTCGAAGCGGCTTGGCGCCGCGTCGTGGCCCGACATTCGATTCTTTCGACCGTCTTCGCCATGCATCCAGAGGGCGGAGGCTTCGTCCAGGTGGTAGTGCCCTCGTCGCCGGTCCGCGTTGCGCACACGGTGGCCCAGAGTCCGATCGTGGCCTTGACGGAGCTGGAGCGGCCGGCTTTCGGCCCCGGCGAGCCGCGAGTGGCCTTTACCGTGTGTCGGTCCGAGGCTGGCGAAGTCGCTTGCCGGCTGGACCTCAGCCACGCGCTCATTGATGCCTACTCCATGTCGGTCATGGTGCAGGAGCTAGCAGCAGCCTACGACGACTGCGAGCTGCCGCCGGCGCCGGCCTTCGTGGACATGGTGCGCTTTATCGACTCGACGCCAAAGGCTCAGCGCGTTGCCTCGTGGACAGCATTGTTAGAGGGCGTCGAGCCCTGCGTCGTGCCCGTGACGCAGCCACCGCAGGGACTGGATTTCGTAGAGGGACATGGCGATGTCTCCCTACCGACCACCCTGGCGTCTGCCATCACCGACTTCTGCCGCGATATGGGCATCACTCGCTCCGTCTTCCTTCAAGTTGCCTGGTCCATGGCTCTCTCGCATTTCACGGGTATGCATGAGGTCTGCTTCGGCTATCTCGCTTCAGGCCGTGACGCGCCCGTCGATAAGATCGAGGCCATGGTCGGGCCCCTAGCCAACTTGCTCATCGGACGCATTGATCTGCGCCGCCCAGCCCGGCAGGTACTGGAGAAGACGCTGCAGCACGCCATCGAACACCTGGCTATGCAGCACGCTTCGCTGGCCGAGATCCAGCATCACCTCGGTCTATCCGGCCAGCGCCTCTTCAACACGTCCCTTTCCATCCGAGAGGCCGACAAGCTCAAGGGCGTCGATGCCAGGACTATCACTTTGGACAGCGACATAGGCGAGGATCCACACGAGGTAAGTACTCTTGGCCCCTTTGCCGGCCTGTGTGCTGGAACTGACGCCGTGGGTTTCAGTATGACTTGAGCTTGAGCGCCAATATCGACGGTGCCAAGATGGACATCGTCATGGAGTACCGCGAGCCGTATATCAGCAAGAACGTAGCACGCGAAGCCTGCCACGCGCTGGAAAAGGCCATTGATTATCTCTTGTCGGTGGGCGCCGACGAAGAAAACGTCGAGCCTCTCTTCGACGGCTTCTTCAAGCGTGTCGTCGGAACCGATCCGGCCTCGGCATCCGCCTTCTGGCAGGCCCAATTCGCCGGCATCCAGGGATCCAACTTCCCTCCTCTCAAGACGGGTGCGAGTCACGCCAAGCTTGACGGTCGCGTCGAACTCGATCTGTCCAGCCTTGGATGGGACCAGGCAGACTGTTCCGCACTGGTCCGAGCCGCCTGGTCGATGGTCACGGCTCGGAGCATGGGATCCGACGAGACCTTGTTCGGCGCTCTTGTTGGCAATGGAGATGCCGTGGTGCCGGTCCGTGTTCGTTTGGACTGGGAAGCCAGCACTGAAAAGCTTCTGGGAGACATCCGAGATCAAGCCCTGGCCATGAAATCGTACGAGCACACCGGCCTGGCGCGCATCCGTTCCATGGGCGACGAGGCTGCCGTGGCCTGCGACTTCAAAACGCTCCTCGTCGTTCGGTCCGCCAATCAACCTCTCACGGCCAAGCCTGACCATGACGACCTGGGCTCGCACGCCATGGTCGTCGAAGTTGAGACCAGAGACTCTGACTGCGCTCATGTCTGCATCGCTTTCGACTCGCACAGCATTAGCGAGGCCAGAGTCTCCCGTGTCACCCATCAATTCCAGCATGTGCTCCGCCAACTTTCAGGCGCAGGGGCGACCAAACTGCGTGATGTGACTGTCGTCAGCCAGCGCGATCTTGATGACATCTGGACCTGGAACGCTACGGTTCCGGACCTTGTCGAGGGTTGTCTGCACGACCTCATCGAGCAGCGCGCTCGCGAGCAGCCCCTGGCTCCGGCTATCGACGCTTGGGATGGAAGCCTGACGTACGGTCAGCTGAGCGAGCTGTCGACCCGGCTGGCCCATCAGCTGGTCAACCAGGGCGTTGGACGAGGGTCCGTTGTGCCTCTCATCTTTGAAAAGTCGATGTGGATGCCCGTTGCGGCGCTGGCCGTAATGAAGGCCGGCGGCGCCTCCGTGGCCGTCGATTCCACCCAGCCTGAAGAGCGCATCCGCGTCATCACCACGCAAGCAAGTACCGCTGGCCGACTCGTCGTCGTATGCTCCGTCGCCAACGAGACTCTCGTGCGACGTTTGGAGCCCGACGCTTTCATCGCTGTCGGCCTCGACCGGCTGCCGGAACTCCTCCCGGAACGATATCCGGCGCTTCCGTCGGTGAGCCCGAGCGATGTTCTCTACATTGTCTTCACCTCCGGCAGTACGGGTCGGCCAAAGGGAGCCATCGTCTCGCATCAGAACTTCTTTAGTGCCGTCGTCTATCAACGAGACGATCTGGGGTACCGCAGCAACTCCCGCGTCTTCGACTTTGCTTCTTACGCCTTCGACATTGCCTGGTCGAATCTTTTGAATACGCTCACAGCTGGTGCTTGCTTGTGTATCCCATCAGCAGCAGAACGCGAAAACAACTTGCCAGAGAGCCTCGAGAAGTACAGGGTCAACGTCGCCGATCTGACGCCTTCGGTTGCCCGCTTCATCGAGCCGAAATCATCGCTATCAAACCTCTCAACACTCCTCCTAGGAGGTGAAGTCGTCCTGCCGAGCGACGCGCTCATTGTCCCGGAACACACCCTCGTTGTGAGCGCTTACGGACCGGCCGAATGCACGCCTACAAGCACAATCCTCCACCTGAAGAGCTCGAGCGAGATGGGCATCGGCCGTGCTGCCGGACTCTGCACTTGGGTCGTGGACATGGACAACCCCGAGGCACTGGCCCCCATCGGAGCTATCGGTGAGCTTTGGCTCGAGGGCCCTCTCGTCGGCCTAGGCTATCTCGACGAGCCGGAAAAGACAGCGGCCGCCTTCATCAAGGACCCGGCGTGGCTGGTCCGCGGCGCCCCCGGCACACGAGAAGGTCGTCGAGGAACCGTCTACCGCACGGGTGATCTCGTCCAGTATAAGGAGGATGGAACCCTGCTCTTCGTCGGTCGAAAGGATACCCAGGTTAAAATCAGAGGCCAGCGTGTCGAGTTGGGTGAGGTCGAGCACCACGTGCAGCGGGCTATCAAAGCAGCCGAGCCAGCAGCCAGCTTCCAGATCATCGCCGAAACGATCCAGCCCAAGGGCGTCAATTCCAAGATGCTGGTTGCATTTGTGGCTCTCGACGGCGCAAGAGACATGACTCCGGACGAGTACGACGAGCTCGTGCGGCAGGCCACGACCGGGCTGAACGACCGGCTTGCCGAGACGCTTCCCGTCTTCATGCTGCCCACAGCCTACATTCCTCTGCAGACGGTGCCTATGATGGCCACCGGCAAAGCCGATCGCCGACAGTTACGTGCCATCGGATCGGCTCTCTCGGCTAGAGACATCGCCCGTCTCAGCCGCGTTGAGGGAGATCGCCGGCCTCCTCGGACAGATGCGGAGCGTACCATGCAGGCGCTATGGGCTGAGGTCTTGAAGGTCGACCCCGACAGCATCGGCATTGATGACAGCTTCTTCCGCATCGGCGGCGATTCCATCGGTGCCATGCGCCTCGTTGGCATCGCCCGCCAGCAAGGGCTCGGTTTGTCCGTACGGGATATCTTCCAAAACCCAGTCCTTCGCGACCTCGCAACGGTTGACGAAAAACCCTCAACCGCCCAAAGCTAGATGAAGAACGACTTCTTGAGTTGAGACTTGGGGCTGAGTGAGCAGTGTCCTGGTTCTGCCGCTGGCGGCAGCTCGATGATAGCAACGGGCATCAGGATAATTGGTCTTGTTATTTCATAGCATTTTGTGTTCAAGCTGGCGTTTATTTTGTACTTTCATCTGTCTTTTTGTAAGCGGCAAAGTCTTTACTCGTTAAAAGTTAGGTTAGAAGCATAATGAGCGATCTCGTGTTGCCCTCTAGGGCGATGCATCTGATGCAACATGAATTGTAGTGGGCTGCCCGTGACGTTACAAGGTTTTGCTTCTCTTCATTCCTCAGCCATGATGAATGAAATGCTCCCATGAGGGAAATAGACGGAGATGTTTATGACTGGATAGCTCGGTGAAATAACTTGTCCTCACGTAGGATGCAAGGTGGCCTTAGCGGGATGAGCCTACGTTATGCATCCAAGACGTCGCCGTGACAGCCTGTTCCGCTAAACAGAGAACCGGAGGGGAGAGTCTTATCTTTCGATCAGGAGTCTATTATAGGTGGCTATTACAGAAAGAAGTTGACCGAAAGGCCGTCGTACAGTCTATCGTGCGGATAAGACCAACTAAAAGGGCTGCCAACCAGTCAGTATTTCCGTAGGCTCCTCGGACTGGATGGATACCTACGTTATCCGCAGGATTAACCGGCTCCTTGACGAAAAAGTGTCCGACAAAGGGAATTCGCTTCAAGCACAAGTCAGCCTGCGAACTCCTTCATCATCCTCCGACAGATATCCTACCTCCATGATGTCGGTGCGGACGCGGGGGATTCCAGACACAAAGAGCAAGGCAGCAACGCCGGCTGCGCCGCCGTACATGCCGGTTCTGAGGCATCTGTTATCTATGGTTAGCTGATAGTTCTCATGGTTGCGGCCAGCTCCTGTTGAGCTGCGGGCTGTAGAAAGCAAACAGTCTTCCTTACATTCTCATAACGGCAGTCTTATTCCATCCGTGGATGTTTGGTTGATGCTGATACCTGGCGAGGCGAGCCGTCAGCACAAGCCCCTTGATTTAGGCAAATTGACAGTCCAGTCCATCGACACGCCGCGGAAACAAACGCAGCTATGAGAAGTCGGGCTCAGGCGTGTCGATGGCGGCGCTGTAACTCGAAAATGGCCAGATGCCACGTACTTTGGCCCGTAGGCGCTCTTGAAGCTCGGAGCGCGGCTGGTGATCTGCGAGGGAGGCGCGCTGGATTCAGCCTGCAGGTCATCGATACGACAAATTTCGAGAGAAACTTACAGGAGATGCCATCCTGTCTGTGGGAGACGCGCACAAAGAGTCGTGAGCAGTAGCAGTCCGCTTCTGATGCCTTGTTTTCGTATGCGCGGATGCCGATTGGCAGGTCGTTGGTTGGCTCGTGGGTGGTCTCAGGCCTGCACCCGAGCCGGCTGACCAATGACGTTGTCGGAATGCGCTACTGGGGTCCCGCCTCGCGCCCTATTGGCTCTGCTGTGTCCATAGAAAGTCTGCACCGACTTCCTCCAGCCTCGCGCCGCACAACCAGCGGCGTCAACACTGGGCTATCATCCATCAGCCTCTCTCTATCGCCCTCACTCTCACGATTCCTCTCGTCTCTGTTCACGCTCACCATCTTCCCCTCTCCTGTCTCTCCTCCCTCTTCAGGCTGATGGCCACTGTGCCCCCCAGCCCGCCATGGACAAGCTTATCGACAGCCGCTTCGAGCGTCTGGAGAAAGCCCTCTCGAACCTCGTCGATTCGGTTACCAAGTATCATCCCTCTGTCTCCCAAGCCGAGGAGCTTCATGCGGCAGATGCGCAGCTAAGCCTGGGGCTGGAAGAAGGTTCTTTTGCCCTGCCACCGCTACTATGCCGCGAGCGAGCTGACAGCGTCCATAGTCCAGGTCCATCAAAATAACAACCTACACATTCAGCAGCTTCGTCGCACCTCCGCCGCTCTCGACTCCCAGATTCGCGACACTCTCACCAGTCTCGCAACCACCCGAAAGGATATCGTCGCCACCCAGATTACCAAATTCTCCTCGGAGCCTAGCTACCCTGTTGCCTACGACGAGCTCCTCGCCTACGCCCGACGCATCAGCAAGACGACTCTTCCTCCGGCCGCCAATCTACTCACCGCGTTTCCCTCTCCGGAGATGTTGACACCCGCCGCAGCGACAGCTACCGCCGAGCAACCCCCGTCCGCCGCAACGCCATCGGGCCGTACCCCTTCCCGCACAGAGAGCCCCGTCGCCAATGGGGCATCCGCGCAGCTTCCCAACGCCGAACAGCCAGCTCAGCAGACCTCTGCATCTCAAAATACGAGTCTTCCCGAGGGCATGAGCCAATATCTTAACCCACTTTCCGGCCAGGTCTTTTTCCCGTGGCCTCTGGAGGACAAGATTCGTTCCGGCGCTCTAGCCTCATACCAGCTCCTCGTGGAGCAGGGAATTGATCCGCGCGGCTACGACCCTGCCACCGAGGAGGAGCGCAAGCGCAAGGAGGACGAGGAGCGCAAGGCCAAGGAAGAGCGCGAAAAGGCTGAGCGCGAGGAGCGCGAGCGCCAATTGCGTGAGGAGCGCGAGAGGCTTCGCGTCGAGAGAGAGAGACAGAGAGAAAAGGACCAGGAAGAATGGCGAAAGACTAGCATCGCTACTGGCATGCCCGGCGCCGCCGTGCCGGTACGATCAGCCTCCGGAGCGGGGGACAAGAAGCAGTTTCAGTTTACGAACCTCGACGACGATGACGACGATGACGACGAAGGCTAAGTCTAATCAACATGTGACTTTCTTTTTCTTCTGCCAAAAGCGTTGTCTTGGGATCGGATCTATGAACAACAGGGTTCTCTACAGCATATACCGCATTCTTCATGAGTTCCCGATTCATGAGGATGAGGCTATCAAACCCTGACAAGTTTCCTCTTCGACTGCGGCTGTTGACTCCATAAAGAATCTTGCAGACTGTCGTCCCCATAATCTGGACTTGCTTGCCCTTCACCCCTTTTCAACCCCACTCCCCCCCAACAAACGGTAGCTATCGCCGGAAGTGGCTCCCAAACTCCGTGCCCGAGTCTAGTCGATCTTGATGGAGGAGTAAATCTTCCTTACGAACCACCAGCTGGCAAAGTAGCCAATCGAACCTGCAGGCAATGTACGTTAGACACGATCGGGCGACGGTATGGGAGCAATCATACCAGCCAGAATAAAGAACAAAAAGGATATGAGCGCGCTGTAGCCGACGTAGAGTACGATGCCCGCGAGCCCTCCGAGCTTCACTTTGGTCAGCAAGTAGAGCAGACAGTTGAGGAAGATGTAGCCGCCGCTCATGCCGGCGGCGAGGAACGACCTCCACTGCCAGTTGTAATTCTCGGCACACAAGAGGAAATACGTCATCAGAACGGTGACGGCCGCGCAGACGACGATCATGAGGCCGTAGCACAGGAAGAGAAAGCCAAACATGTAGTAAATGCGACTGAACCAGATGGAGCTCATGATGAAGTAGAGCTCGACGAAGATGGCGCCGAAGGGCAATAGGCCGACGACGAGCATGCTGGGAATGGGCCTGAGGTACGTGGTGGCCGGGGGGATTTGGCGAGGGATCTGATTTGTGCGGACCGGCGCCTCAATCTGCGGGGCTCGAAAGCCCATCCAGGAGCCGACAAAGGATAGTGGTATGGATATCAAGAACCATATGGCGATGATGACGAGCATAGTCGTGAACGGCACTGCGCCCGACGACCGCTTGGCCCATAGGAAGAGATCGAGGAGGAAGAAAGCGGCGAAGACGATACCAGGTACCAGCAACGGCGTCAAGGCGATGTTGAGCTTCCACTGTTCACCGAGCATAGCCTTGTAGGTCCTGGCCGAGGCGTATCCACCAACAGAGCCGAGAAGGGTATAGAGAATGATCATGATCGTGCCCAGGGACCCGCGGTTCGACGGCGACAAAAAGCCGAGCAGGGCAAAGACGATGGTGCAGCCGGTCATGACGAACAGCTGGGCGCCATTACCAAGCAATACCGACAGCAACAAGGGGCGGGCCGGCGTTCGGAAAACGTCGCCGTGAATCAGCTTCCATCCCGAATCTTCTTGGACACCGTCCTCAACGACCGACGTGCCGCTCAGGTCGTCGAGATTAATCTGGTCCAGACGATTGTATCGAGCAATGTCCTTTTTGAGCGTTCGGACGAGTACAGACATGACCGTGAGAACGAGGATGACGACGATGACAGCCGTGTCGATGAGCCAGAACCAGTGGATTTTGGGGTCGAAGACGTGCAGATACTTGTCCCACCGTGTGGCCCAGGCTGTGTCCGACTTGCGCCAGTAGACACTGTAACTGAACTGAACCTGCTGATCCTCCTCGCCAAAGGTGAGAGAAACGGGCGGGTGATTGTCGGCGCAGTCGACGTCGCCCGAATACATCTTGGAGCTAGGTTGGACGACGGCACCAACGACGCGGAGCTCGTTCTCCCGGCCGTTAACCGGGTGGTACTCGATCCAGATCTCATAGTGGTTGTTGAATGTGAGCGTCTCCTCTTCTTCATCAGAGGACAAAAAGAAGCCGCCCAGCTGGAAGCCGGGGCTATAAAAGGTGGTGCCCGTCAAGTCGTCCTTGATCTGTTGACCGGCAGGCAGGCCGTCGACGAGCCAGTTGAGACTGTACGCCTCCTCTATGCGCTCGTTAACAAACCTCTTGCTGTCCGCAGGGTAAGATGCCTTGCAGAGGGGCTTGCACGTCTCGTTCTTGGCCATGAGCAGCTCGAAGGGCGACGTCATCAGCCTGTCTCCCGAGAGGATGCTCCCCAGGCTCTCGGGCACGTACTGCGGGCCGCCGGATGGTTCGCAGAAGTGGAAGTCCGGATGATAGTAGTCGTACGACACAACAGAGTGCAAGCGATTATCTTGGGGCGCGGCAACGGGCCGTATGCTGTTGACCTGGAGAGGGACGCGGTCGCCTGGCTTGTAGGAGGTCGGCGCCACGCCCGGCAGGTAGAAGGCGGAGACGATTTGCGGAGCCGTCAGCATCGCCGCGAAGAGCGCCGACGGCGCGGCATGTCGGGGGTGCATCTTGATCAGGCGAGCATTGGCTGTTGTCCGTCAGGGAAGAATCGACTGTGGCATAAATTGTGAATATCGTGCCTGGAAAAGCGCAGAGCGACACCAGCCGGGAGAGGCTTAGTCAGGCCTCCTGAACGTGCCCGACGCGTGCACAGTTTTGGCGGGTAGGTAAGGATAGCGACGGATCATCAGATTAGCCGCCGGCCGGCCGCTCCGCTACAGAAATTGTTTGCGCCGAAGCTTTCAAGTTTCGAGACCTTGTGCGAGACGGTGAGACCTGCAACTTCTGCGGTCTACGGATACCTGCCTACCTTTCACTGCGACATACGAAGACAATGGCTACGCTGGCAGCTTTACTGAGCTCGCTGACGCAGTCGCTCGCTCTCGCGCAGGAGGCGACGCCGGAAATCGAGGCAATCGAGCATCCCAAAGATGGCATATCTCTTCTTGACGTCAAAAACGAACTTCTACTCTCCTATCTCCAAAACCTAGTCTTCCTGATCCTGCTTAAGCTTCGGAATTCGAAGACTGCAGGTGATAGTCACAGTCCTGGCGACCAGATCGATGAATCCGTCCGGGCAAGGCTCGTCAAGCTTCGCCTCTACCTCGAAAAAGGCGCGCGACCCCTGGAAGATAAGCTCAAGTTCTCCATCGAGCGCTTTTTGAGGTCCGCAGAGGATGCGCAGCGAACGGAGAAAAGTGATTCTCGCATTGCGGCGCTCGACGATAAGACTTCCGCGATAAGCGACGGTTCTCGTTCCGAGTCAGACGAGGAAGATAGCGGCGGCGGCGACGACAATGAGGGCACGACGCGCACGAAACATGTGGCAGCAGCTCCAAGAGTCGATGCTCTTATTGACGACGTGACGATGCGATCGACAGGGCGCGAGGAGGGCCCCCCGGGTGTTTATCGTCCTCCTAAGCGAGATCGCCATCTAATGGAGACGACGAGGCCGCGGGAAAAGGCCGACCGCAGACCCAACAAGTCGCACACGATGGAGGAGTTTATCCACACCGAGCTCTCGACGGCGCCGGTAGCCGAGCCCAGCATCGGCACGACCATTCTTCAGGGCGGCCGCAAGATGAAGACGGCGCAGGAACGCAAGGAAGAGGATGAGCGACGCGACTACGAAGAGATGAATCTCGTTCGGCTGCCGAAGCTGAGTAAGAAGGAGCGGGCCAAGAAGAACAAGGAAGCCGGGCATGGTGGGCGCATGCAGTTTGGCGGCGAGGAGTGGAGGGATCTAGGCGAGGGTGTCGATCGCATCGACCGACTGACCAAGCGCAAGGGGCAGGCGAGCGGCGGAGTGCGGGCCCTGTTGGAGAAGAGCCGGAAGCGCGGATTCGATGCTGCCGATGATCATTTCGAAATCGGCGAGCGGTTTCAGAAGAAGGTCAAGATGCTGGACGCTGGTCGGCGCAGCAGGGGGAAAAAGAGGTAGGAACCATTGTGCCAAGTCAGATGTTCAAACTTGACAGCGGATGAGGCTACATCTAGAGGTAGTAGATATATAGGTAGTTCTGCGGTTGATGAGCTTCATTGTACGGATACCTGGGTTGGTGACGATGCCTTTTATAGCTGCATCCGGAACTAGGTACCTAGGCAGTACTTATCTATACTAGAGGTAGAAAAGGCAAGAGGATGGGTTTTCGCTGGGAAACAGGATTCGCACGTCTCAGCAGGTGCAGAACTGCAGTCATAAGACTCGTACCTACTAGGTAGATACACAGTCTCATAGATAAGATGCGAAGATAAGGCTGTTATCGTCCTAGCATTTCTCCTGCCCCACCAAATAATCCATCATACCTAGATTCATCTCCCCTTTCATCCAAGCATTTTCATCGTCCTTTGAGCTCCCTCTTAGAGAGTATCTTGCCAGACAGTATTGCTCGACGTCAATCTCACTTGGGCTTTAAGGCAGATTCAGGGACACAAACTCTTCCCGTCCTTGGCTCCCCTCTCCACCGACAACGTCGTCTTCGTCCACAATGACGCCAGACTTGGATGCAGACGACGACCCCGTCACAGCAACGTACAAAGTCTTCCTTAACCCGACGCTGCCACATGGCCGACGCCTCTTCGTGCTGGAGCAACCGAATCGATCGGACGGCACATGCCGCCCAGCTCCGCCGACAGAGGTGCGCCTCAAGCCCGACTCCGGCATGGTCGAGGTAGACATTCCGCTCGACACGACCGTCGCCTACGACAGGGAAAAGGGCATTCGATGGGGTCGCGCGCTGCAGGCTTCGATGGCGGCCAAGAACGGCGGCTCTCATGGCCTGGCTGGCGGCTTTGGCCTCGGCGCCGTCAATCACCAGGGGCAGCGAGCTGCCGGGGGCAGCCGGAGTAAGAGTGGCCGCACCGATGATACTGAATCTACCCTGGATTGGAACGAAGCCGTGAGGCAAGATAAGGTGCTACGCACGCAAACTCTAGGCGGCCAGTGCCCGGATGTCAATGAAGTCCAGTACATGGTCGGCGTCTTCCGCGGCAGTTCGTTTTTTCTACCCTTCCTCCTCGAGTCCGATCTTCTTCCCCGTTGACACAACTGTTCCTTGCAGATGAGCTTCATCTGACACCCGTCTCTTCCCTCGTCCTCCTTCGACCTCAACACCACCATCTCGACGCCGTCGCTCACCTAGAACGCAGCGCCGCGTCCGCAGCGTCGAAAGAAGCCGCCCAGGGCACCGCCACCGCCGCGCGCGCCATCCACATGACAATCAAGACGACGACGGAAGGCGACGCCGTCACCACCGAGACAATGGTCGATCGCCTGCGCTTCGTCCAGGCTGAGCCGTGGCGCTCCCTCCAATGCATAGACGAGCACGACGAGGCCGCATGGGAAGTTTATAACGAGAGCCTCTTCCTCATGCCGCCCTCCGACAAGTCCAACTCCGACGAACCCCCCACCGAAACTTCATCTACCCAGGCCCCCATCGAAGCACCCTCCTCCACCTCCCTCAAAGCCCCCACCGACATCCCGCTCGAACACCTCGTCCCAAAGTACAACTCCACGTGGAATGAGACACAGATGATAGAGGCCGTCAGCGGAATCACCAGGACCGTGCCAGAACCCGAGCCGCCAAAACATACGCAGCAGCCCGCCCCTGAGACGAAGCCGTTGAAGGGCCGCTCCAAGACAGTCTCAAAACCTGACAAGGGCAAGTCGAGAGCAGCAGCGTCCGCCAAATGAGCTCGGGAACTTGAGCGAGATTCAACCCCGCCTACCTACCTAGGCATTTTGAAGTCGTTTGTGAAGCGTAAAGAAGGGGCGCACAGCGTAGACAGGTATGGCTAGAAAAAAACGCAAGGGAAATGACCTTCATCCTCTCATAGCGAGGCTTGACGCAATTACACATGGTACTTTAAAAACATGGCCAGGAACCAGCTTCATCTCGTCACGTAGCAACCACCCGAGTTCATCTTGCCTTGCTCGCGAGAGATGAGACTCAAGAAGAGTATATACCTACCTAGGTAAAGTCTGCTCCATAGAGTTACGCTGAGTGTGGTCTGCCTTTCACCCTGCTCCTCATTTTCCACAATCCTCGCCGTATGTTTGTACATACCGCTCAACCCGCTCGTGATCCCCGGCTAAAAGCAGTGGCATCAAGTAAGTAGGTACCGATATTTCCCCCCAACGACTGGTCCATTTCCAATTTTCTGCGCACGACGCGAGCGGCCTGTTGCGCATCAGAGCCTCACCTGCCCTGGCGCCACCGGCGTCATCTGCAGGTGTGACCGTCACTGCAGCAGCTCAACATCCAAGCCGATAGAGCGCATGAATAGGTTGACGCTACCCAACCGCTCGGCTGCCATAGCCGGCGGCAGCGTCTTGGATAGGGCGACGGTATCAAGGACACGATCCTTAACAGCGAGCACGAGGCGCGTCTGCTGGTCGTGCGTTGCGCTGACGCCCATGGCTGCGAGCAACTGCCAGACGTACACGTCCATACCGGCATTGACGTTGCCCGGGAATATGTAGGGTAGCGACGGCTCGATTTTGCTGAACAAGATCTCGAATGTTTGATCCCTGTTGATGGTCAGCTCGTCCGAACATGATGCGGCATCAAGGCTAGACGTACCACTTCTCCCACTGCTCAACGTTTCCTCCACCAGTCTGCTTCAGCAGCACAGCCCGACTCAGAATCAGGATGAGCATGGAAACGCCGATCCTAGTTCGCGCAATAACCTCAACATTCAGCTTCGTGGCAATTAGGTTGAGAACCCCGTCTACTATATCGAGTCCTGTGTCATTAAAGTACTGCATCAGCGAAGGCATGACAGCGGATATGAAAAGCTCGATGTTCTCGCGCATCCTCGAATTAAGGCTCGTGTCGCCATTGACGACGGCGCCCTGCACCACATCGAGCTGATCAAGGTGATAGATGATCATGGTCAGAATGGTCGTGCGCTGCTCAAAGCTGAGGTGAGGAAAGATGCGCGGAATGGCTTTCTTGCCCTTGGCGTACGACAGAAAGGCGATGAAGGGGTGGGGGACCGTCAAGCCGATTGGTTCGTGTACCTTGAGCTCGTCCCAGAGCTGCGCGTTGTACACTTCCAGGGCGGCCGCCCACTCCATGTGCTTCTGCTCCAGCTCTGGGTCGGGTTGTCCCGCCTGAGGCCGCGGCATGTAGCGCACATGGTCTTCTATGCGCATCAGCGTCTGATATACCTTCTCCACGTTTTGTAAGATTCTCTTGCGATCGATCCCGTTTTCCGGCGCCGGAGTCTTCCTGCCGCTGTTGGGTCGCTGGGTCTCGTTCTCGGTCGTACGCTTGATGTTGAGCAGCGGCTTGGGCGTCTTGGCATTGCTAAAGGAAATCTTGCCGAGGCTGCCGGCGATAACCAGCTGCGGGTTCTTGGGTTTATTCTTAGCCGCCTCCACAGCTCTCTGCACCTGTTGCTCCATGCGCTGGATGTGATTTTCGGCCGGTCTCCCGTGCCTCCGTCCGGCGCCGTGACGTGAGCCCGTCTGCAAAAGGTACGTTTGGGCAAAGTTGCTGAGGGGTTGGCTGGGATTCTGGCGCTGACCGGCGCGAATGTGACTATAGACCTGGTAGTAGAAGTCATCGGAGATGGACGCGTCGCCCCCCTGCTCGGCCAAGCTTCCCGTCGCCGAGACGAGTTGCTGAAGCTGGATGCGAGTAATGAAATTTTTATCCTGTGGCGTCATCAAGCCGTTATTCTTCGACAAAAGCCAGATCTTATGATTGCGCTTAGCTCGCTTCGCCTCCAACTCCAAGAAGGCATTCTTATCATCCTCGGACATGGGCACCATCTGCGAAGGAGCGGGTATGCGCGGCATTCGCGACGCGGATCCTTGAGAATGACTTGGCCGATGGCCAGATAACCCTATTCTCTCAGCATCACCAGACAAACGGTTCGGGTTCTGCAGGATCTGCATAGGTTGACCTGGGGGCGGGTGGTGCTGGCGATGATGGTGTACCTGCTGAAACTGGTGCGAAGCTGGTGTCTGCATCACATCGGGAGCAGGCTGGGGCTTCGACTGCAAGCTCTGGGGTCGTTGCAGGATCGTGACGGGGTGACCATGTCCCTGATAAGCCGAGGTATGAAGATGCTGCTGCTGCTTCAGTTGCGGCATATCAGGCGCGGAAGGCTGCGGCTGCGGCTGATGGCGGCTCGGATAGACCTGAGAGTGATCCTCTTGAGGTGCCGACTGCGGTTGGGCTGGCCTCTTTGACTGGGCTCGCATCGCCGCCTCAACTTCCTCGAGGCTCATAATTTTCCTGCTGCTCGATGGCGGCGGCAGCGGCTTCTGCTGCTGAGTAGGCGGCTGCACAGGAGTCTTAGAGGAGCCTATTCCCCAGATGCTCTGATCGACGTGCAGATCAGGTACGGGTTCCGGTTCTTGATACTTCTCATAACCAGTGCGGGCCGGCCGACGGGCTTCGTGCCCCGAGTAATGTGAAACAGGAGCCGAGGCAGCGGTCACGTCCACAGACTGGCCTTTTGAAATGCTAGAGCGGGGTGCGGGCTGTTGTCGATGGAAGCGAAGATGTTCCTCCTCGATGGCGTCCGCCACCTTGGCAGTCTGACCGAAGAAATCGAAATCCTTGCCGACTTGGCCATGGCCGACGGTCTCACCGCCGAAAGTGTCGTCGTTGAAGGCATCGTCGGTCTCATCAAGCTGATCACCGAGGCCATCATAGGTATCATCAAAATCGATGGCGTTGTCTCCGATGTCATCACGGCCCGAAAGGCCGGCGAAAGGGTCGTGAGCCTCGGAGAAACCAGGAGCGGTCGGATTATGGCCGCCGCCAGTATCGAAGCCGAAGAATGACATTGTAAATTAAGAGGCAAGCACTCTTGACAGATAAAATGGGGGCAAAACAAGAAGCCTAGGTTTGTTTCGGTAGTGCTGGATACGGCGGTAAGCACGAGCTGAGAACGGAGTTGCTAAGGCGCAGGCGAATGAAGTTGGCAAAAAGAGAGCAGGGAGAGGGGCGACGGAGGCGCAGACGGTTGCGAGGTTGCGGCTCTCACTGAGCGCTTCAAAGCCGAGAAGGCGTCGAAGGTCCAGGGAACCGCGAAGACTTGGTGAGAGGTAAGAGCCGATGCTTACCTACCACTAAGAGAATGAAGGAACAAGGGAGGTCCAGGCGCGCAAAGCAGACATTGTGTCTCCCAGCTGAGATGGTCAAAATGAAGATGAAAAGAAGAAAAAAAACAGAAGGAAAAAAAAAGGACGAGGCCCGACTTCGGGTGGCCGAGAGGGAGAGCGGCAAAAGAAGTCAAACAAGACTGATGATAGAAGTATGAGAGAAGGTGAAAAAGAACAAGAAGAAGAAGAAGAAGAAGAAGAGAAGAAGCCAAATCCGCGAATAGTGCGCGATGGCGTAGGGAGAGGAAGGCTGCTGAGATATCGCGCAGTCTGTGGAAAGACAAGATGAGACCTCGGAGGGAGGGATCTGACAAACGACCCCCATCTATCTCATCATGTGATTGGATAACGGCTACAGTATCACGTGATATTATGTATGAGGTAAGAGTATACGGGTACCCAGGTAGTCTTCGCTCCGCAGTATTACGTTAGCCGCAGGCTAGCGTTTCTTTGCTGTTAATTATGGGTCTAGCGGCACATGAGGTCAAGTCTGGCGGCGGCGCTGACGAGTCCACGATGAAGAGAGCGATGCGAGATACGGGGAATTATTAGTTCCTCCGCTCGTCGTGAAGAAATGCCGATTCGAGAAGGAGGAAGAGATTTCCCAGGCATAAACAGGTAGGTAAGAGTAAGAAACCTACTCTTCGCACGGATGTATCCGTACATACAGGCATACATATTCATACCTACGTGTTGCACGACTAGGAATATTCATCTTGTAATTTGCTGCAGCGATAAAACGCATGCCCATAAGAGAGAGTAGTTGACTGGCTGCTAAGCATAAAGAGGTACCTAGTTACGAATAGTATGTAGTGTTTCAGTTGGTAGGTAGGTAGTAGGTGGTAGGTAAAGAAGCAGAGAGTAGCCAATAGACCCAGCACGACGTTGAAGCAGCCGCCGTTGACGAGAAATCGGGCTCTAGACTTGGCGACGAGCATTCGATTAACTCCATCCCGTGACGCGACTTATGTCAGTAGGTCTGAAGCTGCGGCTTGGTCATTACGGGCATTATCTGAAACGAACGCGTGCGTCCTGACTAGACCTGCATAGGTATGCAAATTTATGTGTAAATGCATGCATTTATATGTGTGTCCGTACCTAGTAGGTACCTAGGTCGTAGATGAACAGCCGAGTCACCTAACTGTTAGATATAGCCTTATATAGCTATAAAATAGCACGATAAAAGGAAACCTATATATAGGCAGTAAAGTAAGGTTAATTATATATAAACTAGAAAAGCCTAAGCTATCTATCTATATTTAAAATATAAGAGTTATACTTATATAACTAAGTTAAGTTAAGTAACCTATACTTACTATTATATTTACTACTATATAAAGATAGTTTAAGGTATTTATCCCCTTTTAGGACTAAGGAAAGAAAAAGAAGATAATAAAAAGAAGAAAAAAAAGAAAGAATATATATAAATTAAGCCTTAGACGATAATCCTTTTACCCTTAACTATATTTTATTAAAGCTTACCTTAATTTTATTATACTTAGTATTTATTTTACTACCTATTACCGTTATATTTACCTCTAAGAGTATTAAGTAGTTTAAATTATCTTTAGTTAACGTAATTAGTATATCTATCTTATCTTCTATAGTCTTTAGTCTATTAGGAGCTTATATAGGAAAGCTTAAGTTACTAATTATATTAAGTATCTCTTAGGCGTAGGCTAATAATTTATAAACGTAGGTTATAGTCCGCTTTAGGTTTAATCGTACTTAGCTAGATAAACTCTTAAGTAAGGATTCGATAAGATAGTTACCTAAATCGATACTTTTTAGTATAAGTGCCTATCTCCTATATCTTTTCTTTACCTAACTTCCTATTATAATAGGGGGCTTAGTAATAGTAAGGTTCGCTAAGTTAGAAATCGTAAACTAAGGAGTAGCTTAGGGAGTTATCTATATTATAGATTATAGATTAAGTTTATTCTAAGCTATAATCTTAAGGTATAATATTTAAGTTATAGCGTATATTTCCTCTAAGGTAAGGCTTAGGGCTAGTACCTAGGTAATAGGGCCTAGTAACGGTAGTTATTTTTAAGCTATTATCGGCTATTTTAGCGCTAAGTATTTCTTAGGCCTTTTCCTAGAAAGCTTCCCCCTAAGGGGCTAAACTATTATTAGTTTTTCCTTCGTAGTATATAAAGATTAAAATATAAACTTATTCTATTTATTAATTTAGTAATAAGTTCGTTAATATACTACTTTTAGGATAAACCGATAAAGATACTTAAGGTTTTTTAAAAATATATTCTTAGCTATAATTTCTAATCGCTTAAGGTATCTTAGCTTAGACGCTAGTTCGGGGAAGTTAGTTAGTAGGTTAATAATATTTATATTAAGGAAGTTAATAATAATATTAAATATTTAAATTAGGTATATAAGTATAAGAGGGAATATTAGAGGGTATTAGGTTATTATAATATCCTCGATCCCTTATATTTCCTTTATTTTTACCTTAAGCTAAGTAAGCTTTTAAGGCTATTATATAGATCTTATTATAAGCTATATAATTTACTATCTTATTATAGCTTAATTATATAAGGTATTACTTATTATTACGATAATAGCTGGCGATAGCTTCGTAAAAGCTAAATACGAAAATCGTATCTATTCTAATAAATATTTTTTAACTAGGTAATATTTAGCCTACTTAAAAGCTACCTTAGCTTTAATAAAAAAAGTAGTAATTATAAGTTTAACTTTTAACTAGACGGGGTCCTTAATATTAGGTATATCTAAGTAATTAAGTATTATTTATAAGTTAAGCTATACCCTAAGGCGTTTATAAACTATTTTTCTATTTATCGCCCTATTAGCGACCTATCTTAGGCTTTTAAGTAGCTAGTATAAGTTTTAAGGCCTCTTATATATCGTAATATCGCCTTTTTTAAAGCTTATAATAAAGGGGATAGGGCTACTAAAGTTTATATAAGGGGGGATAGCTATAAGTATAAGATTTCTATCGGAAGTAAGGTTATCGCCTATTTCTATATCGTTCTATATTAGTATATTAAAAAGCTCTTAATTTATAAAATCTAATATAATATTAGTCGCTTATAGTAATACGTTAATAAGCGTCTAGGAAGTTATATTTACTAAGTATATAACTATAAGTTAAAGCTATTTAGGTATATTATAGTAAGAGGAAACCTTAATAATAAGATAAGTTAAAGTAAATATAGTAAATATAAAAGAAAAAGGGTATATAAAAAAGAAAAGAGAAGAGAGAAATAACTAAAAGAGAAAATACTTAAGTTTAGGTTAGTAAGGCGAAAAAGTAAGTCCCTTTAAAATCGTTATAAGCTAGCTAGTATAGCTAGTATTTACTAGTTATCGCTTCTTAAGTATTTAGGCTATATAAGGAAGTGCTTTAATAAGTCCTAATAAAAAGTTAAGTCTACTATACCCTTAACTATAATACCGTTTATATAGCGAATTATCTATAAGATTTTTCCCACCTATTAGTTTAGCTTAAAAGGGCTAACTTAAATTAGCTATAGCTTAGTAAGTTTACCTTCCCTAGCTACGTATACGAGATTGCCTAGCTTAAATCTAGCTATTCTAACTATTTCCTAATAATATTTATAGCCTTTCGCTTCTAGTTTAAACTTAGCTTTTACTAGGCCCCTCCGGTTAGAGGCTTTAGTAATATAATATAGAATTAGATTAGTATATTAACCTCCTATAAGCTATTTTACCTTCTTATTAGCTTTAAGAGCTTTAAAAACTTCTAAAGATAAGGTAAGGGGTAATAACTTATCTTACTATATATTATATAGAATCTTAGATAGCGAGAAACTAAGTATTTAAACTATCTTATAATTTAGCTATCTTATAACCTTCGATAAGTAATCTAACTAGGATAATTCCTTAAGCTTAGCTCGATTTAGAACTTATAAAAAGATCCGATTTATAACTTCGACGAGGCTAATATTTCGGTAAGACTTAGATAGGGCTAAGATATAGGTAACGCGTTAAGCTTTTAAGAAAGCGGCTATTTCTCTAAATAAGAAAGTAGATTTAAGGTCTAAGTATATAGCTATAAGCGTAAGGGCTACGAAGTTTATCTAGCTTTATAGTTAAACTAGGGTTTCTAATATACCTACTATCTAATACGCTATTAACTAAGTAAATTTTAAGAAATAGTTAATAATAACTAGTATAAACTTAGCGCTATTACTAATAGTAAGGAACGGCCTAATATAGTTTATACTAATAACTTAGAACGGGGCGCTAATAATAATAAGCTAATCTAGTAACTTAAGCACGCGAAGTATAAAGAATAAATACTTAATATAGCTTTTTACGTAAGCTATAATATTTTAAGCTATATCTAGCTAAAAGATATAAGTAAAGAGTTATCTATATATTAGCTTTAGGCTAAAGTATCTTACTTTATTATAAGCTTATTTTAGTATTTTAGGCACCTTATCCGGTAAAAGGTAATACTACTAATTTTTAAATAAGTAGCAATATAAGAGGATATACCGCTTAGGGTATTATCGAAAGGATAAGGCTTATCGTTTTACTTATGCTAATCTAATCTAGTCCCGAGGATTAGTTAATCTTCCCTTAGTTAACTATCTAACTAATTCCCTATACTAGGTATTTTAAGTAAATCTAGCTAGAGATATAGAGGTATTAAGCTATCTTAGAGTAACTATTATTAGTATAAGTTTCTTAAGTAACTTCTATCCTATCTATTATTATAATAACTTAAGGGCGTCCTATTATAGCTAAGATAGCTTAGGTAGGGCCTACTTAGACTTATCTACTAGTAGTATTTTAATCTTATTACCCCTTAAATATTTAAGTAAGTCCTTAAAGCTAGTTTTTCTATCTTTCTATCTCTATAAGCCCTTACCTAGGTCGAAGTGGCCGAAATCTATAATATCTAGAATATTATAATTATTAGACGGGAATAAAGTCCGTAATAGGCCGTTTACCGTAGTATTTCTATCTCTAGAAATATATTCGAAGATAATATTAAGCTACCTTAGCTCTATTACCTACTTAGTATAAATACCCTTATATCTTTTTACTTTTAGAAATTAGGTTAAAAGTAGGTAATCGGTAAAGATTACTAATAGCTAGATAGTATAAAAGAAATGCTTATATTATTAGTAAAACTCGATAATAATATAAAGTTCCCTCTTATACGTCCCGTAATTCCGCTAGGTTTTTATAAGTAGGAAGGAATTATAGAGAATAGGCACTTTAACCTTATCTTTTTCCTATAATATAATATAGCTTACGCTATATTTCGATATATTAGTATAAACCTATACCGGCTTATTAAGCTTAAGGCTATATATTATTATTATAGCTTTAGCTATAAACTTTAAGATCGTAAAAGAAAGGGCTTTATACGGGCCTTAAATAAAGGGTATATTCCCGGTAAGTCTAGTTAGAGGTTTAGAAAGCTTCGTATAATTAGTAATCTATCTTCGATATAGGCTTATAGCCCCTAGGAAAGCTTAAACTTATCGCTAGTTTATTAGTATAAGCTAGTCCTTAATCTTTTATAGCCGGCTAAGCTTTATCGTAATCTAACCTCTTATATAGTATACCTATCTAATAGTAAGGATATTTATTATTCCTAGGAAGACCTTTTTAAAACTTAACCGAAGGAGAGCTTATAGTAATTATAATAAGAAGTAATCCCTAATAAACTACTACTACTTTTTAAAGCTTATATACTTAGTAAAGATATCGTCGATATAGTTATCTAAAAATACGATATAATTACTTTCTAAAGGTATTATTAGTAGCGATAGCTTAGGTAGAGGTTTAAGTATAGCTCTAAAAGCTAACTTTATTATCTTAGTAAAGCTATAAGCTACTAACTAGGTTCCTTATAGAAATCTTATTAATTATAATTAAGAAAAACTTAGGATTTAGAACGCTAGAATATAACGAAGCTTAAGGGCTATAAGTATAGCCTAATAGCTATATTTTAAATCGAATATATTAAATAAACTAACCTTAGGGTCTAAGAGTCGGTTATAAAGTTCTAATAGTAGGGGAATTATAGTGCTTAGTAAGTTTTCGTTTATATTATAGTAATTTATCGTTAGCCTCTACTCGGCCTAGGGATTAGATTTATCTTTAATAACTATAACGGGTTTAGCTAATTACTAGCTTAGTTTACTATTAGCTATTACTATATACTTATAAATCCTAGAGTTAATATTTTTACGAATAATCTTCTCTATCTAATATTATTATAGAGTATTTTATTTTCTCTTTTAACTACGGTATTATAATTTTATCTTAGGTATAATCTTTAAGTAATATAGGAAAAGGTCCGTTAATAATATATCCCTCGTATCTCGACCCTTAAGGTTACGATATATATAAAATATATATATAATCTCCTCCCTTAAGTATCTTAGGATTAGGGGTCTAAGTATAATACCGTATAAGTCGAACTACTTTATAACTAAGTCTCTATTAATAGTTTAGTCGATATCTTATCGCTAGACTTTTCTCTATATCGGGAATAAAGATACCGGGGGTTCTATTACCTAAGGACCTAGCTAATACTATTTATCTAGCCTCTAATATCGCTTAATATTAAAAATAACCTCTAAGCTAGCTATCGCTCCCTCGATTATAAGAGGCTTAGGTAGTAGCTATTTAGAGTAAAATAAAGCTAGTATAAAATAATCTTAAAACTTAGCTTTAATATTTATATTATCTCTCCTTATTAGTTAAGGTACGTAATAGATTAGAGGGGTAACTAGGTTAAAGTAAAAATATTTAAAAGATAATATAAAGATATAAGCCTCTTATAAATATAGTTTAGTAATATACTTAAGTTATTATTAATATTTTAGTTTAAAGATTCTACGTTAGATATATAGTCGGTATTAGAGCTATCTATATCTAAATTTATATCCTCTTCTAAAGATAAGGAAGAATCTAAAAGTATTCTAATAAACTTCTTTAGTAAAGGCGGCGTATTAGGGGCGAGTATAATCTTCTATTAGTTAGTAAAAGCTATAACTAAGCCCTTTAATATAACTAATTTATCCCTTTTAGAAGTCCTGCCGATCTTAATAATACCCTCCTATATATCGATAATAGCTCCGATATCGAATAATTATAGGAGTCTTAAGATAATAGGGATATTATCTAAAGCTATAAACTTATTTTTAAGCTTAATAATAGCTTAAATTTCCCTATTAATACCTTATATAAAAACTTAAAAAATAGTAAAATCTTAAATTAGCTACTTTCCTATATTAGTAATTATTATAAGTAACTTTTAGAACCCTATATTACTTAAGAGCCTAGTTTTAATACTATATCTACGAATAAAGTTAAGGTTAAGAAAGTTTACCTAAGATCCTTAATCGGCTAAAGTAGTAGTAGGGGATAGCTTAAAAGATATACGCCTATCTAGTTTATTAAATATAATAGTATACGGGACTCTAAACTACCTAGTAAAGTTCTCTTACTATAATTTAGTATTTGCCGTAAATCGGTTAAATTTAGTAGTATTACTATTTACTATTATTACCTTAGCTTTAAGTTTAGCCTTAGCTTTACCTTTTCCTTTCTTTATCTTAGTTAAAGCTTATCGCTTACGTAATAATAGGTATTAGAATTACTTAGCGCTCTCTAAACTTACCTGCTAAAAGTTAACTAAGTTAATTAGTATAATAAAGCGTTTTACTAGCTTAACCTAATTAATACTACCTATACTATCTCTAGCTTATACCTTTACTAATCCTCTCGGAGCTTATTAAGATATATATAGCTTATTAAAAAATCTTATACCTAAGTTTTTTATAACCTTAGCTAGTTTCTTATAACGGAGTATAGCCTTAAGATCTAAAGCTAATTTAAAAGTCTTTTCGATAATATCTAAGCGTAAGGATCGGCGCTTAATAAAGTAATAGTTATTTAAGCTTACTATTATAATAATTACTATAAGTACCTCTCGGATAATCTTATTAAGTTTAACCTTATTATCCTTTACTAATATAATCCGGTTTAACTTATCTACTAAGCTTTCCTTTAAATTTAACTCGTTTATTATAATAGTAGGGGTTACTTAGGTAATAAGAGTAGTATTTCCCCGGTCTAAGCTTAATTCTAATAGGACTATATTTAAGTAAATTTAGCTAGATAAATTACCTATTAACTTACCTAATATATTATATAGCTACTAAATTAGTTCTTAGGTTAAGGATTATTCTAAGTAATTATTAAACCTAATACTAACTTAATATATTAGAATTTACTATATTAGCGCTAATAGTAAGATAGCCGAACCCTTAATATTTAAAGTATTAGCAGACTTACTAAAGATAAGCCCCTTAAGGATATTTTTCTCCTAAGCTTATAAACCCTTATAGAATAAAGTAGGATAATTTAATACCTTATAGCCCGCTTCCCTATACTAAATATATATAAGTTAATCTTAAGGAAGGGAGAGGGTATTATTAACGTAGATATTTAATAAATTCTTAGTATTATAACTTATTATAATAAAACCTACCTACTTAGGTGCCTAATATCCCGTTATCCTAAGAGGCTTAAAGTTACCTTATCCTTAACCTTAACCTTAACTAACTTTATTAAATTTATTTTAGTAATTAAGTCTCGCTATAATAAGCGTTATAAATAGTATTATTTTATAAATATCTTACTAAGGAGTATATTTAATAAGGGACGTCTTAGTAAAGTTAGAGGCTATAAGTGCCGCTTATTATTCTTATACTTAACTTTAAAGATCCTATCTCGGGGTAAAGCTTAAGCGCTATCTTATTAGTATATTAAGTAAATACTTAAACTTCTCCTAGAAGAGATCCCTTATTATAGCTATAATAGCTACCTATTTTCGAACTTAGCGGTTAGCTTATTTAGCTATTTAAATCTCTATAAAAGCTTAAATAATATCCTAAGCTTCTACTAAGCTAATCGAGGCGGTAGCTTATTATAATATAGTAATATAACGTAACTCTTAATTAGTAATATTAGAAATAAACTTATAAATTATTATACTTAAAAATATACTCTTAAAAGCTAATAATAGGAGGCTACCTCGAATAAAGTCCCTAGCACTAACTAATCGAAGCGTCTAGTAAGTCCTATAATAGTAAGCTTAGAGAGACTCGCCTAAGCTTTAGCTAAATTATACTAATATTCGTAGCTATTATAGAATATAACTAAGGGTAAACCTTTCTTCTAAAATTATTTATAATAGATAAAAGTTATTAAGCGTAGTTTTACTTATCTTAGTACGCTTATAGATATTATAAAATATAATATCGCTATTTATAAAATTTATAGCTTTACCTATTAAGTTAATATTTATAACCCTAATCTTCTTATTATAGTATTTAGTAGCTCCGTTAAGCTTAGTAAATATTAAGTTAATAGCTTCTAGCTATCAGTAAATACTACTATTACCCCTAAACTTACCTATATCCCTATTAGTAAGGGTCTTAATAACCTAGCTATAGCTATTTAAAGATAAGGGCCTATTTATATCTAGGCTCCGGTCTAAGTTTAGGATATCCTTAGCTATTTAGAAATAGGTATTAAAAAATAAAGGCTACTATCTAAGTTAGAAAGCTATAGTAGATTTAGATAATATAAGGAATAGATTAGGATTAATAAGAACTAATATAGGGCTCGAATAAAAAGAAGATATTAGATATAATAACTCTAATATATAGTTTTAGTATCTCTAATATATATAAAGAAAAGAGAAAAGAAGAGAGGGGAGAAAGGAGAGAAGGGGATAGGTTAGGTATTTAGTCTAAGTAAGAGCTATCTATATCTATAAGCTAAGAGGCAGGAGGCTAGAACTATTAGGCCCTTATAGGTTAGGAAAGGGAAAAACTAAGTAAGGAAGGTTAGGTCTTAGTTAGAGAGAAAGTCTAGGAGGAAAAGAGGGCAAAGATAAGGCTTTTAGTAATATTAGTTAAAAAGGCTAAGTTAGTTAGTTATATAGATTTAGTTTATAGAAGGTAAGGCGGTCGGCGCTAAGGGCTATAGCCCCCCTATCTCGGTTACTAAATAAATAGCCGAGTTACCTAACTATTAGATATAGCCTTATATAGCTATAAAATAGCACGATAAAAGGAAACTTATATATAGGGTTTAAAATTAGTTAGTGACTTTTTAGTCTTTTTTTAGTCAGTCCGGACTAACTAACTAAAGTCCTTATTTTTAGGGACTAAAAAAAGTCCTAACTAACTAAAGTCCTTATAGTGACTAATTTTAGTTAGTCACTTTTAGTCTTTAGTCAGTCAGTGACTGACTAAAGACTAAAAAATTAGTTACTAGCGTGAATTTTTTTTCTTATATTTTTAAAAAAAACCTTATTAAAAGCGCTTCTAAATAGTACTTTTTTTATATTTTTAGCTATTTTACTTCTTTTTTAATAAAAGGTTAAAGATAATACTTTTTTAAAATATATTTTTAAAAAATATTAAGAAGAAAAAAACGTTAATAAATTATATAATAATATAAAATAATTTTAAAAAATAGATAAATCTTATTATAGGTTAAAACTACTTTCTTTATAATTTTACCTATTTTTTTATAATTATTATAAAA
>PDHQ01000032.1:0-27433 GCA_003339415.1 Ophiocordyceps camponoti-saundersi (nom. inval.)
GGACGGGGGGGGGGGGGGGGGTTTGGGGGTGTACGCGGCAAAGGGGAAAAAAAAAAAAAAAAGGTGCCAGACGCGGCGAGGCAGAGGCCGAGGCGAGGCGGCAGCGAACAGATGGACGGATGAATGGATCGAGGGCCGACGATGGATGGATGGGTGGTGGTGGTGGAGGGGGAAAGGGAGGGGGGGAGGGGGGGGGGGGGGGGGGGGAGGAGGGGGGGGGGGGGGGGAGGGGGGGGGGGAGGGGGGGGGGGGGGGGGGGGGGGGGGGGGGGGAGGGGGGGGGGGGGGGGGGGGGGGGGGGGGGGGGGGGGGGGGGGGGGGGGGAGAGAAAGAAAAAGGAGGGGGGCGGCACGCGAGGGAGGCGGCCATGGAACTGGGTACCTACTTGCTACCACTACGAGTACGGATTACAGACACACAACGTGCTGAGAGATGCTGGCGCTGTGAGACGCTGATTGTGCCCCCCCCCCCCCCCCCCGGGGGGGGGGGGGGGGGGGGGGGGCCCCCCGGGGGGGGGGGGGGGGGGGGGGGGGGGGGGGGGGGCTCGCNNNCCCCCCCGGTGGGAGAGGATGGAACCGGGACGCCTCACGGGGTCCGGGGGGGGAGTGGAGAGAGGGGGGGGGGTGTGCGGGTGTGGGTGAAAGCCCTAATATGTACATGTACGCATGTACTAAAAGTATACTGACCTACGCCCCGGGCGATACCTGATTACGCTGCAAAGTGGCGATGTCGGTTATTGACTAAACGCGTGAAACCGATACAAGGTCCGATGCCAAACGGGTTCCGCGCTCACGTCTGTGGCGTACCGCTTCCGCGTAACAAATGTACCATCCTGGTCCTCCCAATCTGTTTTTTTTTTTCCTTCTCGTACCGTTTGCCTCCCTTGGTAGTGGCGTATCATGGCGCACGGCCTCGGTGCCCCATGGCTGGGGCCAGGGCTATTAATAATACATACCTCCTAACCTGTCACACCGGAGCTGGTGGTTGGGAATAGACCGGTGAAGTCAATGGCTAAAGGCATATCCGTTTGTACATACATATGTACGGATAGGTATGTACATACATATGCACATCCATATGCAGAGAGGATGGGGATGGGAGAAAGGAGGCTGGGGGGTAAAAGTGACGAATGCTGAAATCGAACGGACATGAAAACGGCTTCGGATAGGGCGATGGGCCGGTAAAGTATGAACGGATCGATACGGAGAGAGCAGAGAAAGAGAGAGACAGGCAGAGAGAAACATAGAGAGAGAAAGAGAGAGAGAGAGAAAAAGGGCTTGGCAAGTGTCACGTCACCGACGACGACGTCGACGAAAAGAGAGACACGGTTCGAGCGCTGCTAGTGTCGTAACTCGCTTCTCTCTAGCCACAAGACTCTCCCTCCCTGACATGACACACGGACGGGTGAGAGTGGGCAAAAAAAAAAAAAAACTTGGTGAACAGGACCGTGTCCGCAGCACTTTTTATTGGTTAGTCGTCGATGGAGCAAGCAGCTGTGCACGAACATATGTACATACATATGTATATATAAAGATGCTACCGTTGACGTACTATCCGTACATTGTACGCAGGCAGGGGACATGGGAAAGCATCATCTGTCGTGAAGCATCCATACAAACGGACGATACACACAAATCCATATGGGACATCCCTAGGCTTTGTGTATCCGTACTACTTACTTTGTCATATGAATTCATGTATGTATGTATGTACATATATTATTCATGTCTGTCTAGCCCTGCGACCGGGGACACAGAGAGAGAGAGAGAGAGAGAAAGAGAAGAGGGAGGGTAAAAAAAAGGAGACGAGGGGGGGGGGGGGGAGTGGTGATAGCATCTTGGACGATATACGCGTGTGCGCGCGGGTGCCTTGCCTTTACTTTTCGGAGGTTTATATACGGATACACACACACACACACACACACACACACACACACACATCTATATACATACTCCGTACGTTGTATATATGTAGCATCCGTACATACATATTTAGACACAAGAAGAGTCGTAATGGGGCTAATAAACGGTCGGAATGGTATGTGCTTTTCAAGTCTTTTCTTGGAGAAACTGCCTTTCTCAGGCATTCCGCCCTACATGTATGTATTTACTTGTCCTTTACGAGCTGGAACCCTTTCCCTCCAGCATGTCAGTCATATATACATACATACAACATATGTATGTACATCTATATCGAACGTGGATGAAGCATCATCATCATCATCATCATCTACCGAGTATAGTCAATCAGCAGCTAACGTACATACATATGTATTTCTGGCCGGCCCTGTCGAACCCGAGCATCTTCGTATTGCCCCTCTCCCTCTCTTTCTCCACCCCGGGGAAAGGCAAGGAAAAGGGAAAAGAGAAGGGGACCCAAACTCTCATCTATTAAGCCTCTGCAAATGTCTATGTATCTACACATTTACATACATACCTATGCATGTGTGTATGTATGTATGCATTTTGCACGTGTGTTGATGTGAATAGGCACCTGTCTATATACATATGTAGTGTAGTATGTATGTATGTATGCACACACGGCCTCAAATAAGGACGAGGCAAGAGACCGGAACCAACTAACTATGTTACATATGTAGAAGCATCAACCGCCTCCAACAAAGGAATAAGAAAAAGCACATGGCCGTTTCTTTTTTTTTTTTAAAAAAAAAAAGAGCCAAGGCCTAACAAGCTTCTCATCGGTGTTGGCTACGATGACTGTTTTGTTTATGTATGTATGTATGTACGGATATCACCCCCCGGGGAAGAGGAAGTGAGGAAGTAAAAAGCAACGAAGAAGAAGAAGCAGAAGCAGAAGCAGAAGCAGAAGCAGAAGCAGAAGCAGGACAAGATGAAGCAGATAAAGCAGAAGAACAAATAGAGAAGCAGAAAGAGGCAGAAAAGCAAATAAACAAAAAGGGGGTCATGACGCCAGCCATCTGGGGAAAAAATGTCGCACAGCATTACGGATACGCTGTTTTTTCCGTCTTGTCATCTCCTCATCCTCATCCTCATCCTCATCACCATCACCATCTTCTTTTACTTCTCCTTCTTCTGCTTCCTTCCTACTCTTCTACATCGTTTTTCCCCCTTTTTCCCCGAGACATCCGCGTACATCTTGTATATACATATGTATAATACAAACCCACGTTCATACATCATCACCCAACCCTGATATATATATATATATATATATATATAGCTTGTTGTTGGTCCCAAGATGAGAACCACTTACCTACATACATACATACATACCTACATGCAAAGGACGGAGGAGGGGGGGGGAGGGGGGCGTGTCTCCATCTTCACCGTCTCTCATCATTCTCCCTCGTCAGTCGCTCATCACATCTCTCTCTCTCTCTCTCTCTCTCTCTCTCCCACTCTTACTTTGACTACACACATCTCTCTTCTATATCCGTACCTACCTACCTACCTACGCAACCTCTTTTCTATGTAGCCTCGGCCTGGGACCCGACCAACTTCTTCTTTTCTTCTGCCCACGCCGAACATCTTACCTACTTGTTTCGTCTCCTTCGATTCGAGACATACAGCCTATACTAGCCTTGTCTCGCCCTCAGCTTCCTCCCCCCCCCTCCTTTTCTTTCTCTCTCTCTCTCTCTCTCTCTCTCTCTCTCTCTCTCTCGCAAAAAAACAAACCCCAGCTCCCCCAATCTATTGAAAGCATCATGATGGGACGATGATTGACTTTGAAAGAAGCAGCTGCTTAATCTGATAGCTACACGATGCCTCCCTCCCTTCTCTCTTCCGTTATAACTCTGTCAAACCCTTGTCCTCTCTTTTATATCCGTATACGTCTCCGTTACATGATTATACTACGGACACATCGTGATTACTCCATGGGAACAACTTCCAAGACACCGTCTCTCTACACATACTATCCTAGGGTTAAGCTAAACAAGCACACGTGAGAGAGAGCTTTTACTGCACACGAACCACCATTACTCTTCTAATCTTGCTCTCTCTTTCTCATCATCTCCATCTTACGCCGAGACATGTCCAGGAGAAGGAAAAAAAAAAAAACCGGCTTCGGACCACATGCATTCCATCTTTTTTTTTCTTGTTTTTTCCTCTCTCCTCCTTCTTTGTCTCTCTCTTTCGCTCTCCTTCTCCAGTCTCAGCTTGGTGATTTTTTTTTTACCTTTTTTGCTAACGGGAGTAGCTCGCTCCAGCTCATGGCTAGTAGAGGTAGAGGTAGAGAGAGAGAGCTCACTACGGTAGAGCTCTCGTGCTAGCAGAGGTAATGCCTGATCTAGATCTACAAGTTCCCCCCCCCCCATCTTCCCCCCGTGGCTTACCTACCTACCTATGGAACTGCTTTCTTTCCATGCAGCGTCGGAGAAAGCCGCTCATCCATCCAGAAGCTCTGCGGCTTGATGAAATGGGTTACGCTCGCCGATAGCGACAACAACAAACAAACAACAGCTTCTTCAACTTCATCTTCAACTTCCAACTTCAACAAGGGACAGGCCAGTTTAGTTAGTTGGTTAGTTAGTTAGTTGTGTAGATGATCTTCCCAACCTCCCCCCCTCAACTCCTTGCCCTGCTCCGCCTGCATTTCACAATCCCCTACTCCGTAGAAGAAGAAGAAACAAAAAAGGAGCTACTGCATGTCCATCGCCACTAGGCCTCTTCTCCCGCTGTCCTCGTGAGCTGCTAAAAAGGAACGACAACTAAGCCAGATGGATGCATCGACGAGCCGATCAACAATCCGTCGTCAATCTTTCCGTCACCAAGCTTCAACGCTATCGATCGACTCGCGTCATCTCTCTCTGTCTCTCTCTCTCTGACTCTCTCTCTCTCCCACTCTCTCTCATCCGTATATGCAACGTTCCACGTTCTCTACAGTTGAGAGAGAAAATATCCCTGGAAGCTCTCCGGCACTAAAACCTCCTCATGCATGTCGTAGACGCCTCGTGACACACACACACACACACACAGAGACTCTCTCTCTCTATCCCTCCTTGTTTTGGCAAAGCTCTCTTCCTCCTCTTCTTACTTTTGCCCCCTTCCCATGCAAACAATCAAGGTAACACCCTCAGATGCCACCCTGTCCGGCCCGAACGACAGCCCTGCTGTAGCCTGGATGACGTTTGCCACCAAAGACGTACATATGGAGGTAGGACGGACTTTGGGGTGAGGAAATGCGTCTATCATGCATTGTCACGTCATGACGATGCACCTACTGGCTTATGGACAATCACGCCTTGTCGTATTCGTACCAAGACGCTCGCTCCCCCTTGGTGACACACCCGAGAGCCGCCGCCTTATCGCTCGCCCCGAGGGTCTGTCAACGGGCTTGTCCAGGGTCCTCGCTCGAATCGCGGCTATCGATGCCGACGATGCGGAATCCGTCACTGACTCACACAGCAGGCAGCACAAGCTGGGTGTACACTTTGACCCTGTGCCCTTGCGTAAACCGTACTGCTGCTGCCTTGACAGTAGATTTGCTCTTTACAGGCGTACACGTCTATCCAGGCAGACTGCCATTTATTTCTACGGCAACCCGCCCGAGTACGACCCCTGACGGACACAACTTCTCACGGCATCATCAGGAAAGGGGGAAAAAAAAGGAGAGCATTCACCTCGCCCGTAGAGAGTGGAAGCAGGGTCTTGCCTCGAGCACGGAATCCGTATCCCTCGCCCGAGAATCGAGTATGCATCAAAGGTGTATAAAAACCCCCCCCTTACAGCAATCCAAGATTGGACAGCGGCGTCGACTGGCAAAGTAGACGGGGGCCTATGTATGCCTGCGAAACATACAGTAGGTTATGCTTACAGCTTAACGCTGTGAGTCACCCTGAATGCAGCAGACTAATCATCTTGATAGAACCTTGCTGTATGTATCTCCTCCAATGAATACTCTCGAGACATGTTGGCCCAGAGTCTACATACATATATTGAGACCGTCGTCGACACTCTCGTGGAACGTGAATCACGTCACCGGCTCCGGGCTATCTGCTTGTAGACCCTGGCAGTATCGACTTTTGTTGGTTGAATACAAGTCAATACTGGGAGAGGCATGACGCCGTAATACCACAGATGACGCTGCAGATGTTCAGCTACTCTATTCGTATAAGCAGCTCGTACATACATACATACAGACATACGTACAGTTCGGACAAGGGAACCGTTTGAGTGCAGTGTCACCCCTGACCAAAAATGTCCATGTCTCCTTATTAAATCTAATCCCCTTTTCCGGGTCCGCTATAGATCCGTTCAGAAAAATCCCGACTCGATTTCTCGGACCGCGAGGACGTTGCTACGGCAGACTGACTGGTGCTGTATAAGTGTTAGTCGATGTCGATGAAGGAAGTGACAGCGTGAGACAGCCGCCGTCGCAGGTCCGGATTGCCCCCCTTGGATGGAGCGTTTTCGATTCCGCCCTGATATCGGCTCCGAAACTCACATCCTGACCGTGTCTCGTCCTCGTCCGTTGAATCTTTTTTTTTTTCTCCCTTTCATCTTGACACGCCCCCGGGTACGCATACATACGCACACATTGCGTCATTGCCATCGTGTGGGCCGGCTCTTGACGGGTCATCTGGTTCCTTTCAAAACGACTGCATCCTTAGCGGAACAGCCGCGTGACCCGCAGGGCCCTCGTCTCCGCTCCGAGACTTGATCCCGCCGTCGTATCCCTGAGGCTCGCGGCTTGTGAATATTGCCAATCGCAAAACATCTCGACTGTCGTCTTCGCCTTTGTATGTATGCGCAGGGACCCGGTTTCGCATGCCGTTCAATCAGCAGCAGCAGCAGCAGCAGCAGCTTGGCTGCAAGTGACCAACGCCACCCTGTTACTTCCCCCCATCGCTGGTGAATGTGACTGGTCGGCTGGGAGGTGACTCATGTTGCCTTCATATATTCGCATGTACGTATGCTGTCGCCGGCGTTTTCCGAAGGGCCGACTCGGCAACACGACAGAAACTGTCGGTCTGTGCAAGGCAAAAGACTTCATCCATGTAAGTTTGGAGAGAGATGTCCGGCCTGCGATTCGACTGGTTTTGCCTCGAGGATTCCCGCAGCCGCTTCATCTATTCGGGCGCTTATGGCAACGCTTATTATTTCACAGCGTCGCATCCTTTGGTGATTCTCATTAGACATTAGACCGTAGCATTGGCTGATGATGCCACGCGACTTCTCTGTCCAACCTCTGGGCGTCGGTAGTCGCTGCATCGACGACGTCGTGTGTTCCGTCTGATGGAGGCACAACACTGGTAAACTTGGTAAGACGTTGAAGAAGCACGTGACATGGATAGAAGAACAACCTCGGTCAAGTGTTCTCGGTCAAGTCTGAGTCACGTGCTTCGAAGGGAATCGATAACGACGGGACTTCATGAACCATCTCGAAAAATTGCAGAGGAGCAACAAGCAGGCCTATGGCTCACCGAGGAAGCCCTTGTTCGCGACTTCACTGAACGAGACAAGCTCTAGGCCAGATCTCGACTCAGCAAGAGTGCCTGTGAAACGCGACTTCACCAGATCATCAACCCGCGCGTCAAAGAAGAAAAAAGCCGCAAATGACAAGTCTCAAGAGATCAGCGGCGGACCCTCTGGCGCCCAACATCTCTACCAAAGTCTACGTTCGCTCGACTCGAAAGGGCAAGGTGCAGAAAATCGTGAGGGAGGTGTATCTGCGGACTGACATCCCTTGTTCCTCCAAAGTCTGCAAGGCTTGCCTTCAAGAAGCTCCCAAGAACTCCAGTGGCAAAGGTTAGTCCTGAGAAGCCCGGGACACAAGTGAGTCGCTGCTAACCCACTCACACAAAGTCCTACCATTCGTCCTCTCGGAGAAGCCTGCGGGGACAAAGAGTTTCCCTAATGGCCATTACCTGGTACCCGATACCAATGCGCTGCTCAACGCCATGGACCTGTTCGAGCAGAGCTCCTCTTTTCACGATGTCATCATCTTACAGACCGTCTTGGAAGAGTTGCGAAACAGGTCGCTTCCTCTCTACAATCGACTGCTGGCTTTGACCAAGAGCGAGGAAAAACGGTTCTACGTCTTCTTCAACGAATTCCGCCAGGAGACTCACGTCAACCGCCTTTCCGGTGAGAGCATCAACGATCGGAACGACCGCGCCGTCAGGCTTTCCGTCAAGTGGTACGGCGACCATCTGGCCCGCGCCAAGGCAAAGAAGAACCCGGGCATTGCCATTGTCATGCTCAGCGATGACCAGGACAACGTGCGCAAAGCACGGGCGGAAGGCCTCAACGCCTTCACGTTGGCAGACTATCTGGCCAGCCTCGAGGACGGCGATAAGCTGCTAGACATGATTGCTGAGTCCCAAAGCCGCGGCGGACGCTTCGGCAAGCAATCGCAAATGCTATATCCGGAATATTATACCCTGTCCAAGATGATGACGGGCGTCAAAGCCGGGCTGATGCACCAGGGGATATTCAACGTGTCCCCTTACAACTACCTCGAAGGTTCCATCAAGGTGCCTGCCTTTCCGAAGCCGCTGCTCATCCTAGGCCGGGAGAGTATCAACCGAGCCGTCGACGGTGACGTCGTTGTCGTCGAACTTTTGCCGCAGGACAAGTGGAAAGAGCCGTCTACCAAGATCATTGAAGAAGATGCTCTCACGCGAAACGAGAACGCAGAGGCTGACGAGGGACTTGTGTCTGTGGATGAACAGAAGGCTCTTCAGGACGAGGTTCGCAAGAGACAAAAGTCTGCCTCCTCCCAAGGCCAGGCCCAGCCGACGGCAAAGGTGGTGGGCGTCATCAGACGGAACTGGCGACAGTATGTCGGTCATATCGATCCCTCGTCGGCCTCCAAGTCGTCAGCGCAGGGTCGGAGGCAGGAAAGTGTCTTCCTCATTCCCATGGACAAAAAGATTCCCAAGATCCGGCTTCGGACCCGTCAGGTATCAGACCTGCTGGGAAAGCGTCTTCTCGTCACCATGGACGCGTGGGAACGAGACTCGAGGCACCCGGTCGGACATCTGGTACGCTCCCTCGGCGAGCTCGAGACCAAGGAGGCCGAGACGGAAGCGCTGCTTCTCGAATGGGACGTTCAGTACCGGCCATTCCCCAAGACGGTCCTGGACTGTCTCCCCAAGGAAGGCCACGACTGGAGAGTTCCCGAGAGCACGTCGGACCCCGCTTGGAAGGACCGCGAAGACTTGCGGGGGCTGCTCATCTGCAGCATCGACCCTCCCGGATGCCAGGACATCGACGACGCCCTTCACGCGAGGAGGCTCCCCAATGGCAACACCGAGGTCGGGGTGCACATCGCCGACGTGTCGCACTTTGTCAAGCCAGCCACGGCCATGGACACCGAGGCCAGCATCCGCGGCTCTACCGTCTACCTGGTCGACAAGCGTATCGACATGCTGCCGATGCTGCTCGGCACCGATCTCTGCTCCCTCAAGCCGTACGTCGAGCGCTTCGCCTTCTCCGTCATCTGGGAGCTCGACGACGAGGCCGACGTGCTCAGCGTCCGCTTCACCAAGTCGGTCATCAAGTCCCGCGAGGCCTTTAGCTACCAGCAGGCGCAGATGCGCATCGACGACACGTCGCAGCAGGACGACCTCACCGGCGGCATGCGCATCCTCCTGGCGCTCTCCAAGAAACTGCGGCAGAAGCGCATGGACGCCGGCGCCCTGAGCCTGTCGTCTCCCGAGGTAAAGGTCGAGATGGAGTCGGAGACGTCGGACCCGGTCGACGTCAAGACCAAGGAGCTCCTCGACACCAACTCCCTAGTCGAGGAGTTCATGCTGCTGGCCAACATCAGCGTCGCCGGAAAGACGTACGAGGCCTTTCCCCAGACGGCCCTCCTCCGTCGTCACGGCGCGCCCCCCAAGAGCAACTTCGACGAGCTCGCCAACCAGCTGCGGGTCAAGAAGGGCCTCGACCTGCAGACGGAATCGAGCAAGTGCCTCGCCGACTCGCTCGACCGCTGCGTCGAACCGAACCAGCCTTTCTTCAACACCCTCGTCCGCATCATGGCCACGCGCTGCATGATGAGCGCGGAGTACTTCTGTTCCGGATCCCAATCCTACCCGGAATTCCGCCACTACGGCCTCGCCTCCCCCATCTACACGCACTTCACCTCCCCGATCCGGCGGTACGCAGACCTCGTGGCCCACCGCCAGCTAGCGGCCGCCATAGGCTACGAGGCCGTCCACCCTTCCGTCCGGAGCAGGGGCCGTCTCGACTCCGTCTGCCGCAACATCAACACCCGTCATCGCAACGCGCAGATGGCGGGCAGGGCCAGCGTAGCCTATTACGTAGGTCAGGCCCTTCGCGGCCGCGTCGCGGACGAGGAGGCCTTCGTCATCAGGCTCTTCTCCAACGGCTTCGTCGTCCTCGTTCCCCGTTTCGGAGTCGAGGGTCTGATTCGTCTTCGTGACTTGGCCGTTCCCGAACCGGAGTCTGACTTTGACCCTGAGAATTACTCGCTTCTTCTCCGTGGGTCCAAGGACTTGCGCATCGACCTCTTTCAAAAGGTTCGCGTTCGCGTTCGTGATCATAAGGATGAGTTTACCGGCAAGAGGGGTGTTAAGATGGAGCTGCTGGATGCTTGACGGCCTTTTGTGTCTTCTTTCTTATTCTTTGTTGATTTCTTGAGCTCATCAGCGGCACATGAAATGCCTGCATGTATAAGTCATCCGCCAAATCCCCCCTTTCTCCCCCCCCCCCCCCTTTTTGACAACGCCCAGCATATAAAGAGCTACCCCCAAGATACTGGCAGAATAGTGTAGAAGAAAGAAGAAAGAAGTGCAAAGAAAAAAGAGAGAAAGGGATTTCCTTCATTGCTCCATGACATCCTGACCGTTACTCGATTCCGGCTCATCCCCCCAAAGGCCCTCAATCTTAAACTCAGCCGCCCACTCGGTGACAATCTCCTTGTGATCCGGAGCGACGGCCTCCGCGACGGCCCCTTCGTCTCCGTCAGCGACGGCGGCCATCAGAGAAGGAGGCTCAACCCATCCCTGGATACGACCGTCGCGCCAGTCGGTAACGACGGCCATGGCAGCGGCGTTGAGGTTAGGGACGCCGCCCCTCCCAAGACGGCCCCTCTTGCGAGCGACGTGTACGAGGAAGTCGGTGGTGACGTCGCCGTCGGCGCGGCTGGCCATGAGGGCCGGTATGTCGTAGACGTCCGTCAGGCTTTGCAGGAGGTCGGGCGAGCGGGAGAGTCTGCGGATGAGGAGGGAGACGGCGAGGATGGGGTCGTCGATCTGCTTCGGAGGCACGGCGTTGAGGAGGACGAGGTGGGCGTGGGCCTCTGCCGCCGTCTTGAGCGAGACGAGGCCGCCGGACTGTGTAGGTGAGGAAGACGGGAAGACGACGCCGGGGGAGTCGAGGAGCGTCAGCTTGCTATCCAGCTTGACGGCGCGGATGCTCGTCGTGACCCCGGCTTCGGCACCGGCCGGACAGGCTGTCGAGGAGCTGCCGCCGCCGCCGTTGCCGCTCATCCGAGAAAGTAGGGCGTTGATGACGGAGCTTTTCCCGACGTTGGGGTAACCGATGACGCCGACGGAGACGGCCCGCTTCAGCTGCCTGCTAGCCGCGAAGCTCTTGAGGGCCTTGAAGAGGGCGCTGGCCGTGTTCTGAACCGTCAGGTTGCCGTGATTAAAGGTCCGCGCGCTCGACGCCGCTCCGGACGCGCGAAGGGGCAAGGTGGGAAAGTAACGCCTCAGATAGACGAGCCAGTCGCGGAGGACCCTGGGAGGCACCAGATCGGCCTTGTTGAGGACGAGGATGAGCCGCTTGCCGCCGGAAGCCGCTGCCACGACGCTGCGCTCAACGTCTCTGGACCGGGTGCCCTCGGGATCACGCGCGTCTAAAACGTAGAGGACGACGTCGGCTTGGTCGACGACTTGCTTGTAGATTTTTTCATATGTCTTGCCAGACGAGGCTCTGCCGATGGAAACGCCACCATTATCGTCATCGTCGTCGCCGTCCTCGTCCATACCGTCGCTGTCAGCGAGCTCCTGGTCATACTGCGCCGCCGCTGCTCTAGCGCTGGCCAGCAGCGCAGCCATAGGATTCGACTCGTCGAGAGGCTCATCCTCATCCATAACGTCGTCGTCGCCGTCACGCGCCGTCTGCTCTTGTGGCATGCGCCCATCATCTTCATCACCCATATCACCAGTGGAAGTCTCGACGCCCGTCTTCGCCGCCTTTGCTTGTTCCCTCTTGGCCTGCGCCTCGGCCGCCTTCATCATCCGCTTCTGCTCCATCTCCTCGAGCAGCCTCTCCTTGTAAGGAAAGCTATTCGGGATACCGGGGTCCTTTTTCAGCTTGCTTCTCCATTCTGGATTTTTCTTGGCCAGCTTGCGCTGCTTTCTTTGTTTGGCTGCCGAAGCTTTTTCGATCTTGTGACGGAGCCGTGTCGTGCCACGCTTAGACTTGGGTTCTGGGGTGGAGAAGAGAGGGATCGTTAGCGATGAAGAGATGGGCCTCGTCCGTGGGAAAGCAAAGTGATGACACACTCTTTGGTTTGTTTATTGTTCCGGCCATGACGAGAATCGAATGGATTGACGTCAGTTGGTCGATCGTGAGCCTTCTTCTAGGAGTGAGTCGGTTGGTGGTGATGGCTTACAAGTCTAAGGGCAGAAAAAAAAAACTGCCAGGTTTGTCATCGCTCACCGCTTTTTAGCCACGTGACTCGTACCACCTCATTTCATCCCACTCTCTGCCGCCCTCTCACGTGCTTAAGCTGGAGTATCTACATTCTACACACACTGTACAGGCATCAGAGACTGAGAGCAAACAACATCGTCAGAAACACCAACCAACTCGACGAGCTTCAAGGGCAAGAAAAACTTACACAAGCATCTCCACGAGGAAAGAAAAACAAAAGAAATGGACTATCAGAACCGCGCCGGCTCCAAGTTCGGCGGCGGCGGCGTCGCCTCCCACTCAGCCACAAACGCCGACCGACGCGAACGACTACGAAAGCTCGCCCTCGAGACCATCGACCTAGACAAGGATCCCTACTTCTTCAAGAACCACGTCGGCTCCTTCGAGTGCCGCCTCTGCCTGACGGTCCACCAGAACGACGGCTCGTACCTGGCCCACACGCAGGGCAAGAAGCACCAGACGAACCTAGCCCGTCGAGCGGCGAGGGAGCAGAAGGAGGGCCGCCATCAGGATCGCCACGCGGCCATCGACCCGGCCACGGGCCTGCCCTTCTCCGCCCTCGTCCCCGGCCCGAGGAGGAACGTGGTCAAGATCGGTCGTCCCGGTTACAAGATCACCAAGATTCGTCACCCGGTCTCCCGTCAGCAGGGCCTGCTCTTCCAGCTTCAATATCCCGACGCCGCTCCGGAGGTCGCACCGAACTGGCAGGTCATGAACGCCTTCTCTCAGCATATCGAGGAGCCGGATAAGAATTTCCAGTATCTCCTCGTCGCCGCTGACCCCTACGAGACCGTCGGCTTCAAGATTCCCGCCCGGGAGCTCGACAAGCGCGAGGATCGCCAGTTTTGCTTCTGGGATCCCGATGGCAAGGAGTTTTGGATACAGGTCATGTTCATGACGGAGCGGGAGGAGCGCTTCAATGCCGCTCCCGGGTTGACCGGTCGTGGATGAGCAGCCGTCGTCGCCTCATCAATAAGAGCGCATCTGTGTGGCGCACCGCACCTCGGCCATCCCGACGAGGCCCATCATGGTATGAGACTTCCTACAAGTCAAGGCAGATGGCCATGAGTGCGTCTCCATCGCTGACCGTGGATCAGTCACTCGTCCATGGCTCTTTTAACGCGGGCAAGATTGGGAAGAAGAGCTAGGATTTCTTTTATTCATCGCTGCAGGGCAATTCGCCACGACGTCTCATCATTCAAGACTCCAGCAACTGGTCATATTCGACCAATAACTTTGGAAAATAGACTCGCAGCCGCCAGGCCGTAGCAGACGCCTCAATCGAGAACAGTAGAGAAAAAAAAAACGAGCGTGAACCGTGACACACTGCTGGATTATTGAGATGCTTTCGTTTCTTCTTCGCAAAACCCCGTCGCTCTCTGTGCATGATTCCCTGCCTCACCGGAAGTTGTTGTCGAACCTCTTGAAGGTGTAGCCGATGAACGGCAGGCTCATCTCGGGCGACTCTTCCGCCTGACCGCGGTTCTGCTGCATGGCCTGGGCCTTGAGAACGGTGGCATTGTCCGTCTGGTCGATCTCGTCCGTAGGGAAGTAGGTGGTGTCGATGTTGGACGTCAGCCGGGGTTCGAACGGGGCTCGAATGCGACGAAGGCTATCAAATTCGACGCCGCGGAAGAAGGCGTGGCTCTTGATCTCGTGCGCACCGCCGCGTCCCAACCGGTTCTCCGTGTTGCAGACCATACTGGTTGGTGGTGATGATGCGTTGTCAGCCAAATGACCTTGCCAAAAGGAGAGATGGATGGAAGGGGGGAAAAGAAGGTTCAGCATAAGTCACCTTCGAATCAGATTCTCGGCCTCGACGCCGAGCGTTATATCGTCGGGAAAGTACAGCGTCTGTCTCCAGTTGACAATCTTGCGGTAGGTGTCGTGGCTGTCCTCGGCGCAAAAGGGCGGCCAGCCGACGAGACACTCAAACATGATGGTACCCAGAGACCACCAGTCGCAGTCGAAGGAATAGCCGTGGCCGGTGAAGATCTCGGGCGCGATGTAGTCGGGGGTGCCGACCGTCGAGTAGGCCATGAGCCTCCGCGACCGCCGCCAGTCGTTAATCTGCGAGCGATTGCTGACCGTCAGGTTAATCTGGTCAATGGCAACCGAGTTGCGGTCGCGCGGTCGGTTGGATCGGCCCTGGAGTAGCTGCTGGTAGTAATTGTTGTCGTGAAGACGGTGGAAGCCGGTAGAGAGGCCAAAGTCGGTCAGCTTGACGTGGCCGCCACGATCCAACAGGATATTGTCGGGCTTGATGTCGCTGCGGAGGAGTAGGAGCGGTCAGACAAAACAAGAAGCCGTTGATGGCACGTGTCGAGCATACCGATGAATGAAGCCCAGCTTGTGGACGGCTTCGATGGCGAGAACGATCTCGGCAATGTAGAAGCGAGTAATGTCCTCGGAGAAGATTTCGTACTTGATCAGCATCGTCATCAAGTCTCCTCCCGGTAAAAACTCCATGAGCATGTAGAGAAAGTATGAGTCTTGAAAAGTGGTAAAGAGCTTGACGACCCATGGACTGTCGGACTCGGCGAGAATATCGCGCTCGGAGCGGACGTGGGCGAGCTGATCCTTCTTGAACATCTCCGTCTTGATGAGCGACTTCATGGCGTAAACCTTGCCGTCGCCCTTCTTCTGCACCAGCTTGACCTCTCCGAAGGCGCCCTTGCCGATGATCTTGACCGTATTATAATTTTCTGGCTTGTCCTTGGTCCGGAGGAAGCGCAGGTACTGGCCTTCCTTTCGGCCGGCCGTCGACCACAACTGCTCCTTTCTAGTGGCATTCTGTGATGGATCTTGGAGCTTCTGCTCCAGCTCGCTCTGTCTGAACACGCAGGTAGAGAGAAAAATCAGACACGGCTGAGAATGGGGGGTGCAAAGGAGTGGCAGCACGTTACCTCTGATTGCGCTCTCGAGCCCGCTTGACGCTGTCCTTGAAGAAGTCGGTGGCCAGCTGGGAGCATTTCTTTTGATTGCTGTTAGCGTTGGGGCCGTACTTGTCCGGGTTCCTCTCCGGCGCGCGCTGGAATTCGTGAGGCCCGGACGAGGCGGCGTGAGAGGGCATGGGCGGCGCGTTGCTGTATGAGCCGTACGGGGCGGCGTGCTGACCAGGGGCGCCAGCAGTCCTGGGTCGCTGCGACGAAGGAGGTGGCCGAGGCGCATAACCGGTGCTCCGGGCAGCGCCGCCTAGGTTCTGGTGGGAGAACTGATGGGCAAGGCCGACGTTGGGGTCATTGGTGCCTGGTGTGTTGGAGCGGGCCTGATAAAGACCATTGTGGGCATGAGCTTGATCGTTGGCGACGGCCTGAGGAGCCGAGTATTGGGCAGGATAACCGGGGGGACCCGAGCCATAGTATCCCTGATGGGCGTAGCCGGCGTTGAAGGCCTGTGATGGAGGCTGCATCGCGCCCGGGTGATGATGCTGCTGCTGCTGAGGCTGAGGCTGCTGTTGCTGTGGCAGATGATGGTGATGCTGCTGCTGCTGCTGCGACGGCGCCTGCGGATGCTGCGGATGGCCGGAGGGATTTGGGAACACAGGCTGGGGAAAAGTCGAAGGTGTCGTCGGATAGGCTCGGTCGTTCAATGGAAGGCGATCATTGCTGCTGCCGAAGTTGAGATGAAGTCGATTATTGCTGCCGTCCATCTTGAAAGGGGGGGGGAGAAGAGGGGGAGAGGGCCGAGAGCAGGCGGGCGATGCCGGGCCTTTATATCTTGACTTTCCTTTTTTTCTTTCTCTTGATAAGGGTGTCAGATTAGAGGCGGAGGGAAGAAATTGATGAACAAACTGATGAAGGGAGACGAGATGATGTTGAAGTTGGCTAGCAGCAGACAAAGCTGCTGGCGCAAGGATGGGCTGCTTCAGGGGGGGGGGGGGGGCTTCGAGGGGCACGGTCAGTGAGTACGGGGGCCCTGAGACTGCTATAGCCGACAGTCGCGCCGTCTGATTGGTTGATGAAGCTACAGGGGAAAAGTGGGAAAAGGGGGCTGCTCCGCCAGGTGTCTCTCTCAGACGTCACGTGGCCTCGTCTATCTTCTTATTGAGGGGGGTGGCTCAGATTCAACAGCTCCTCTCTTCTAGAAGTGGTATCGGCAGATTGTAGTTCCATCCCGGACGTAGCTGCGTGCTTATCGCAACAGCAGGCGCCTTATCACGGCCCTTGACGGCTTTTTTTTTTCTTCCTCTCTCTCACACTCTCTCTATTCCACCCGTGTCTTCCTATCTCTTCAACACGTCATGATATATAGATACGGTATTTACTCGCTATCGTGACAAGTCGAAAACGATCCTAGAAAGAATAAGCTTCCTTCCTTATTCTGAAGCTGTCGTCTCCTTCCCCCACCCTCACCAGCAATGGGCGCCGACGCCGGCGGCCCCGAGCCGAAGCCTACGAAAGGCGATCCTTCTCCACCCAAGCCAGCTCCGGCCCGAAACCCAGCTCTGCGGATGCTCGGCCTCCCGCGACTCCCCCGGAAGCTCCCTTCGCGCAATTGGCTCATCTTCTGGGCCGTCAGCGGCTCCCTAGCCTCGGCCATCATCTACGACCGGCGCGAGAAGAAGCGGGCGACGGCAAAATGGCGCACCGCCGTGGAGCCGCTCTCGCGACAGCCCCTCAACAGCGCCAGCCAGCTTCCGCGGAAGATCACCGTCTACCTCGAAGCCCCGCCCGGCGACGGTCTGCGCGCCGCTCAGGATCACTTCATCGAGTACGTCAAGCCTGTCCTGGCCGCCTCCGGCCTCGACTGGGAGTTCGTCCAGGGTCGACAGCAGGGCGATGTCCGCGCCGCCGTCGCCGCCAAGGTTAGGAGGGATAGGATGCCGCGCGAGAACCGTCGTCAGGACGTGGTCGAGACGGACGATGGGGTGGTGGATGCCGTGAGGGAAAAGATGGGCGTGCCGCCTTACGAGGGCGTCGGCGGTGACATCGTCATCGGTCGTCATACCTGGAAGGAGTACGTCCGTGGCCTTCACGAGGGCTGGCTTGGTCCTCTCGATCCTCCTCCTGTCCCGGCTTCTCCCGAGAAGGTCGACGCGACCGCCACCACCCCGTCCTCGACAACAGCCGAAGGCGCCACCAGCGAAGACGAAAACGACAACAAGAAGAAAGAAGAAAAACCCGAAAAACCCTCTCGACCGCCTCAGCCCCCGCCGCATAATACGCCCGACGACTACAGCTCAGCCGTAATGCCAGCCTACGCCCCCGTCGAGTTCGCCCCCTCGACAGCGCTGCCCTTCCCCCACCGTCTCGGCATGCGCCACACCTTCGTCCGACTGGCCCGCTTCCTCAACCGGCGCAAGCTCGCAGACGACATCGGCCGCCAAGTCGCGGCCGTATGCTGGGCCTCGGCCGGCGAATGGAACGAAGAGCAGCAGACGATCCTCGCGCACGAGGAGAACGACTGGCCCAAGAGCGTGTGGGAAGAGAAGAAGGAGGTGGCAGAAGATGACGACGGCAAAAGTAACAAGGTGGAGGGACCGGCCAAAGAGCGCATCTGGGCGAAACCCATGGTTCTTGACGCGCGCGTGGCGGAGCGCATGAGGCGCTTCCACATAAGGCCCGAAGATGACCTCCGAGCAGCCTCCATCGTCGTGCCTGAGGAGGCGGTCGAGGGCTGGATCAAGGGGAGCCTGAGGGGCCTTTGCCGCTGGGCGATGAGCTCTTTCGAGAGCAAGCCTCGCGGACCGAACGTGGGTGACTTGGACGACGGCGAGTGAGAGGTTGGGTATTGTTTTCTGTAGAATCATAGCGTTAACCACATGTACGGATATGTATCTGCGCCTAAAGATTTGGAGATGATGAGCGAAAATATCTACCTACTCTTTCTCACCTCTCACTTTTCAACTCCACGTTCTATTCATCATCATTATCGTCATCGTCGTCATCGTCATCGTCATCAGAGCCATAGTCCACCAAAGTCGAAGCCTCCTTCTTCCTCTTCTTCCTCTCCTCCTCCTCTCCCCCTCCCACCTCAGCCTTAGCAACGACCAGGCCAGCCCCAGCCTTAGGCCTAACCAAGGACCTACCCCCCTTCAAAGCCCTCTTCCTCTTCCTCCCAGCCGGCGCAACAGCCCATTGCTCATCATCCATCTCGCCAGGATCATCCTCGACCTCAGCCTCAGCCTCATCAACTTTCCCATCGTCATCATCACCTCCTTGGCCTCCACCACCAGCGCCGCTACTATTCTGACGCGCGCGAAAGACCCTCAACCTCTCCTCCGTCTCGTTCCGCACCCTCTCTTCCTCCCGTCTCTCCCGCTCCCTAATCTCGTCCAGGAACTCAGCCTCGTCATCGTCCAGAGCCCGAAACTGATTCTTGAGTCTGAATTTCTCCTCAAAGGCAGCCTGTTTCGCAGCTGCGCGAAAGATGGAGAAGAAGGGGGAATAGAAGCGAAGCACAGGACGTCGTCGCGTAGCCCCCTCCCCCTTGCCCCGATCAGCTCCTCATTCCATCCGTCATCGCACATGACGAAAATCATCATGCAAGTACAATGATAGGGGAACAGAATGAAACGGAAAAGGAAGAAGAAACGAACCTTTATTGGCCTGCAAAATGTCGTACAACGTCTTCTCCTCCCCAGAAGCAGCCTTGAGCCTCGCCTCCTCTCGCTTCTTGCGCTCCGCTGCCAGTTCCTGCTGTACGGCCTCCCACTCCGCCTTGTGGCTTCCAACAGCCGCCGTAAGGGACGGTCTTTGCTGCTCCGGCTGGTCCTCCGCCGCCGTCTTCTCGCCGATCGTTCCCCCGGATACGAAGCCGCTGGCCATGAACCGATCTTTAGAGGGGGGATGACCTTTTCTTCTCTTTCTTTGCTGCTGTTTGTGAAAGGATATACCACTCGGGGACGGCTTATCGGCGGCAGTTCCTTCTACTTCTCCGCCTTGTTCAATTGACAGTCGCGTGTCGCGATTTCTTGGATTCCAGTGGCCACGCTCTCGAATACACGGTAGCAAGCGCCGGTTTGAATACGATGCGAAATCTAATTGCTGTTTGGCCCTCGTTGCTTGATAGTTTGTTGATGGTGGTTTGAAGGCACAGATAATCGCTGTAGTTAATGGTACACATCGAGATAAGATAGTCTGATAGCCTGATAGGCACTTCGGCCATGGATGTGCAGGTGATTAGCAATGACCGACGTTGAGCCGGCGAACGCCCCCGTGTCGATTACATCCATATAGGCGTACTACCCACTACTGCTGAACCTCGTGTGCGAGGGACGAGCTGGCATATCGTGACGCTCTACGGATTATCCGCTCTGGGGACGCCTTGAAAGGTCAGAGCGACGCTACAGGATCAGGTGAAGCTCACGATAAAGAGCCATTCAGCACGTGGATAATGATGAGGACTATGATATTCTCCCTTCATCGGACGGCTTTCCCTTGAACGTCAGCTCCATCACTCTCTCTCCTCTCCTCTCCTCGAAAACGCCGATCCAATCTCCCTTCACAGCTCTAGCCTCACAACAAACCAACAACTAACCTAATCGATCTGTCCCTCTCCAGTTGGAAATAAAAAATAGGTATTTTTTGTGCTCCATCGAGAAAGCTGGATGCACAAGTCCCCTCATCAATGTCGGGGGCGTTTTACCACTGCCTGTAACCTCTCTCTACCCATGACCATCCTGGTGAAGCAACAAGGGGAAAAAGAAACGAAGAAGAAACAACATGACAGCATTTTGAAGTGAAGAAAACCCGCCTCTCTCTTTCAAGTGCGTCGTATAGCGGCCGTCGTTAGGAAACGTCGGCAGCTCAGGGCAGCAAACTCAATGTAGACGAAGAAATGGAAATCCGGCCCAAAGGAACAGGAAAAGAAGAAAAGACGCAACCTATAGCCCCCTTTTGATTCCGCTTGTCGCAATGCATGCACACCGTCTCGTAAAACCACACTCTGTATGCTCGTCGCGTCCACGTGAGAAAGAAAGAAAAAACAACAACAACAACAAGTGGACAATAATTTCTTTTCGTTTTCGGGCTCCTTTCGTCTGAATGAGCCTGTCAAGGCGGGAACGAACCTTACCCCCGTAGTCGACGTGGACAGTCGCAAACTCAAGCAAGCCGTCCGCGCCTGATTTTGTGAAGAACAAAGAAAATCAATTCCCACCCGCCCGACTTTTTCCACCGTCCAAACAAGGGCGACAGGTAGTTCGAAGAAGAGAAAAAGTGCTGGGAGACGCAAGCATCCGAGAACGGTGCCACCTTCGCTCCGTCTGTTTTTCGCACGCGCGTCTTAACGCCTGATTAAGTGAAGAAGAAAAGTTGATGCTGTTGAATAATTCGACGTCGGGGCAGCAGCCAAGACTGCTGTGCCCTTTCGAAAAAAAGGGGGGAACAAAGGAGTCGAGAATAATAAGTCTATCAGGAGAACCGACGGTAGGCCGACTGAAACCGAAAACGCCGAAATAATGACCATTATGAACCTGTAACCGTGAATACCCTGTCGCCGGGCAGCTGACGACGAAACAAGGCCACCGTCGTGAGTCGCTGCAATGATTGCAGGACCCCATACGGGACGGTGTTGACGCGCGCCGGGCGATGTCGACCTAGGAGTCCAGGGAGAGAAATGAAAAAAGTTATGTACCTCGAAAAGGTCGAATGAGCAATTTTATCGTGCCAAGGGGTATCTGGAGGGAATAGAAAATGAAGATTCGTTTGCAAAGGGAAGAAGATTCGTAGCATTATGCGAAAGCCCGATCCGCACGTCTTTGTGGTCACAACATGTGTCTTGCGAGTAATTGTGGTCCAGCAAACTTGTCAGGTTCGGGAGGTGAGAGACGCCAAAGGGGGGGGGGGGGGGGGAGAAGGATCGGAAACACTTTAGCCCACGACCGGCTGGCCGTACCCGTGGGATGCAAAGTAATTCGACTGCTTGGTCGGTGCGATACAGTGAGAACAGCGACACTCGACGACGCCGTGCTCCCAGGAACCTTGATTGTAGCTGTATCGCCCGTCGTATGGAGTCCGTTGACCGGGATAAAAGGACCCATGGCCGGAGGCCTGCGGGTATCGGTTCGTATATTGCGAGGCCGCCTGAGCAAACCAATCATTGTACCGCGCGTTGCTCGACGTAGCCGACATGACATATTCGGGAGTGCCGTAACCGGAGTCCGGAGGGGTCAGAGGGGCGTTCCACTGATTGAGGGACCAAGCCACCTCGCGCGATCGATAGTTTGGCTGGGGCGCCTTGATGGCCTGATACCTCTCGTACTCGGCACCCTGATCTTGGATGTAGCGCAAGGGTGGGGAATGCCGACTGCCGTGGCGATACCTCGACAGTTCGGCATCGATGGCCGGCACGAGCGTGGCCAGTCTCTCACGGGCCTGGTCCAGCTGACGCTTCTTCATCTGTTGCCAGTCGCGCCAATTTTCGAGCCAGGCCTGGTAATCCTTGCTCATGTCCAAGTTGACGTAGAGCCGCCAGTTCATGGCTTGAACCCATTCGAACTCGAGGGCGTTGAGTTCCGACACTGCGATGCCGCTGACCTCGGACCAGGACCGGTTCTGAAAGGTATTGTCGTCGAGAAACTTGCTGCCCAACAGGAGAGCGACAGTGAGGCTCCGCCATAGCTGACCCTCGGAAGCCTTGTAGTGGCCGAGCTCCTTGTAGTAGGAATTGACACGCTTGGCAAGATAGTTCAAGCCAAGGAGTATCGTGGTGCTCGGAAGCCGGGTCGAGGTGAGAATTTGAGATACGAACTTGCGGAACGGCGAGGTGATGGAGGCATCGGGAGTCAAGACTCGGGTAGCCATCTCGGCAACGTATTCAGCCATCATAGGCACCTCGTAGTCGAGGACAGCACACACGCCTCCCGGCATCTTGTCGGACGAAAGGTGATCCGACGAAGACCGCGTCAACTCGATCTTTGTCGGGAGTTGCAGACTCTGAGCAAGACACAGCAGTGCGGAATGACCACACGTCGCCGAATTCGTCTTCTCAGAGCTGAAATCACCGGACGGGCGCGCGAAGAGCGACGAGCGGGATGATTACTCGAAATGTGCAGCCATTTAAAGATTGATCGGTATTGTCTTACTGCCTGACAATATAGCTTGAGGCGAACCGGTGCCGAAGGATCTCTAGACAAGGGTGTATTGGCGGAGAGGTCGAATGATGACAAAAAATGCACGAAGGTCCTGAGTCTCGTGAATGGAGTGAAGGAGGGTTAACGCCGACGGTCTGAGCGTGATGCCAGGAAAAGTAAAAACGCGATGCGAAGGTAGTAAGTCGAGACTCTAGGTGATGATGAAGTCAATAATGGAACCTGGAAAGCAACAAGGGTTCCGGCGAGGAAAGAAAAGAAAAGAGCATGTGATGAGCGAAAGCCCAGCCAGCAAAGAGGAGGTCGCTAACGCGGGCAGGCCGAAGCTGGTACACCGCTTTCAACGGTGGGAACAGACCAAGGGAAAAAAGGGGGGGGTGTTAAGTGACGCAGCGTTTCGCACAGATTCCCAGAGCCCTGGCCTGAGAAAAAACAAGGCGTCTTCGATGAGGGGAAAAGTGAAGGAGGTGTGCACGGAGTTCTGCCTTTGGACAGACCAGTGACGCAGTATGTATGTAGTTGTCCAGAGCGGGAAAGGATCTGAGAGAATAACAAGGAGAATCTCGGCTCGGCCGACCGCGACGTACCTGAGGGAGGCGCCTAAGAAGGAGGAAAAAATGACTATCGGCGAAGAGAATCGAAGCAGGAGGATGAAGACGTTGTTTTTTCTCGTGTCGCGCGTGAATCGAAGCGGGTAAAAAAAACCGTTGACGAAGGCGCCTCGTCGGAATCTGTATGTACGAGGGCGCGCGCGCGAGAGAGAGAGAGACAGAGTTAGACGTAGACTCGCGCCCGAATCCGATAAAGGTTGACGAGGAACCGTAGAGGCGTCGTCAAGGAAGAAAAAAAAAACAAGGTCGTCGTTGGATTCGCTCGTCCCGGGGGAGGGGGGGGGGGGGGGGGGGGGGGCGGAGGGGGGGGGGGGGGGGGGGGGGGGGGGGGGGGGGGGGGAGAGGGGGGGGGGGGGGGGGGGGGGGGGGGGGGGGGGGGGGGGGGGGGGGGGGCGGAGAAGAGAGAGCGGTAGTGAGGGAGATGGAGAGAGAGAGAGAGAGAAGTGAGAGAAGGTTGAAAGGGGGATGGAAGAGGGGGGAGGAGAGGGAAGAGAGAGAGAGAGAGAGAGAGAGAGGAGGGGGAGGGGAGAGGAGAGAGAAAAAAACAAATTGGGAGGATGAGAGCGAGTAGAGAGAACAGAGAGAGAAGGAGAGGGAAAGAGAGTGAGAGAGAAAAAAGAAAGATATGGGGTGTGGTGAGTGAGATGAGGAGAGGACGAGAAAAGGCTACGAGCGGCATAGCCGGCTGTATCAGCGTTGACGGGGGCGGAAGGGCGACGGGTACGAGGGAATTGTAGGGAGTAGCCACGCAATCGACTGGTACCTACAGACGTTTTTTTTTTCCCCGGTCGCCGCACGCTCCAGAGTCAGACTTTTTTTTTTTCTTTCCCTTCCTTTCGCGCGCGCGCGCCGCACTTCTCTGTTCTAGCCCGTGAGCTTGGCCTGGCCACCCTCTCTCTCTCTCTCTGTGTGTGTGTTTTTTTTTCACTCCCCCCACACCCCCATCACACACTCACACTCACACACACACACTCTCTCTCTCTCTCTCGTTCTCTCTCATCTCCACGCCCCCCCTCTTTCTCCCCCTAGTGACCGGTACTAGTGACCGGTACTACTAGTGTGCAGGTACCTGCGGCCTGCGCCTGATGTCTATCCTCAAGCTGGTGTGGTGGCGGTTTGAGGACTGCCATTGGTAGCACACGCCCGCGTGTCTCCTCTCACCCACCCCCCCACTACCAGTCAGGTACTGGATTCCTGGGGCAAGCTCTGACTCAGGTATAGGTATCGCTTGCGTACTCCAGCCCCCCGTTTCCCAGCCCAACCGGCTCAAGATGGGGTAGGTGCGCGCGGGGTCTGCGCTAATACCTAAGAAAAAATTTCACATCATTTGATTGGTCAGAGGGGACCCGGCTCCCACATATTTCTCCTCCTCCCCTCCCCGCACATCCATTACCGGTACAGAGCAGGGCCCGACCCACCCCGAGTGAGGCAGCTGGTACCGGTACGAGACAGATGGCCGGCTGTGGCGCCAAGCATGGCCGCAGACGGAAATGGTCCTCTGTACCAGGAACTCCCCAGCCTAAGTGTGTCGCTGTGCATCCGCTTGGAAGGATCGCGCCAGGGAGAGAGTGTGTGAGAGAGAGTGAGAGTGAGAGAGAGAGAGAGAAGGGTGGGGTGAAGAGAGAGGGGGCGTGTGCCACAAGGGAAAAAAAAAAGAGGACCCGAGAAGAGAGCGGCTCTGATGAGCGTGAAAGGGGGGCGTATGTACTACATGGAAGAAGGGGGGGGCGAAGCAAGCAGGGCATCGCCAACTTCTTTTCTCTTTCGCTCTCTCTCACACGCACACAACAACTTTGCTTTGGGCATCGTCCCAAACAAGTGGCTTATAGGGGAAAAACACACACACTTAGCATTCACACACGCACAGAGGTGTACTATGTATACATACTGTACATACAACATATGTAAGTCATGACGCGTCCAAAGGAGCGCGAAACACGACACCCGACACCACGCGTGTGAAAGGAATAAAGAGCATGTAGAGAAATTGTGTGAGAGAAAGAGAACCGGAGCCGGCGGGGGCCCCAATCATCTGAACCCCGACCCCCGGACGGCGACAGAAAGCCGAGGCACACGGCGTGCCGAAAGAGGGCCGGGCGGGCCAAGCACAGCAGAAATTCCTTTTCTATCCCTCTTTCTCACCCTGCCTCTACATACATACATACATACGAGTCTGCGACTACCACTCTAGACGGGCCGCTAATCGGCTGATGTGACGCAAATGAGAGAGAAAACAAAAACGAAGGAAAAAAGGGCCTGGTTCAAAGTGCTCTCCGGCAGGAGGAGGAGGAGGAGAAGGGTTGCAGAGAGAGGGGGGGAAAAAAAGCAACAAGGCCCTCCCCAGCCAGCGCTCGACTCGTACTGGATACCTGACCATGCCGTCCTCGCCCCGGTATGCGAATCGGTCCAATCAACAATGGGTCAAGCGCCCAGCGTCAGTGGGCGTCATCCATCATCATCACCCCCCCCCCCCCCCCCCCAATCTTAATCAATCCATCCATATCACCCATCCCCATCCATCTCCTCCTCCAACGGGGCAGGTGTTTGAGCGTAAACAGACAGAGATAACATTGGATACAAATGTAAGGATACCCGTACAAACAAATATTGTAGGCCAAGCGCTCCAGGCAGCAAGCGCATCCAGCCGTCACCCCGTACGTAGGCAAGGAAAGGAGAAGAGAAAAAATTTTCAACCCAAAGTTTTGCCCTCACACACGCATCAGTATCACTGTTGGGATGTGGATGGTGGTGGGGATAGGGAGAAAGGGTCTTGACCGTTCTGTGATGGATATATCCGTACTGTGGATGTACGGATACATGCATACCTATGTACATATCCGTAGATTATCCAATCTGAGTTTCTCCACGGACATTCTGATTCTTCTCTTTACTTTATTCGATCTCAACTCAGGGACGTCGAAAGCGTTTCAACAAGAAGAGAGGAACATGCGTAGGGGCGGGGAGGGGGAAGCCATGCATTGTCATTGCGTGTTTAGCATGCAAGATGTGCAAAGGCCGGGATCATAACACGGTTGCGATTGCGATCCACCGCCTGCGGGAAGATGTGAAGAAAAGATAGGGGGGGGGGAGGATGTTTGTTGGAGGGGCCAAATCCTCGAAAACGATGACGATGCTGACCAAAAAGTAACGGTTACCACGCACGGAGGAAAAGGAGGAGAAGGAACAATAACAGAAGTATGCACATAAGAGGAGGCTGAAGCCTGGATGAGACTGGTCACTGATTACTGGAGGCAAAAAGACACACACACTCCGCATATTTGCAAGTGCATCTGTGCTTACATAGTACATACATACATATGTACATAGGTATCTAGGTATGTATGTGAGTTTCCTTTTCTTCACAATACACATGATGCCGTGCATTCTTTACTTGACGATGCTTCGCACAATGTTGTAACGCAGGTTACGCATACGTAAATATACATATGTAGATACATATTCGGATACATGCGCATTATGCATGTACACCTAATGGAAGCATCTCATTCCTTCAGCCGACCTGTCCGCTTCGTCACATGGAGGTCGCGTTGGATTAGATAGGTTCTCGACTGCGCAGTAGGAGGCTATATAACGCCCAAGTGCATGATCTATTTGATCCATCCTCTATCCGAAATGGAGAGGGTGAGCCCGAGTGAGTGAGTGGGTGTGGAGAGAGAGCGAGAGAGAGAGAAAGTGTGTGGGTGGGATAGAAGGAAGAATACGGAGCGCTAATACGGATACATACATATAAATGGATATAAGCACGAGCGAGTCGGAGTTGTTTTTAACGTCGTTAACTTCTTTCTTAATATGTATCTCCTTCCTTTTTTCCCTGTCCTAGTCTCTATCAAGCTATTTATCCCCTGTTCTCTCCGTAATTCTATCCACGTTCCGTTCACCGTTACAACTACAGGCATGTCGAAATCCCCGTATTTACACAGTACTCGCGCGCATGCGCAGGCGTGGCGGGCGTAAAGTGGAGAAGAATCCAGCCGTTAACCGACCATCTACGCACTGTCCCTATCGATATAATTACACGACTATAATACGCAATCAACGTCCATTAACAACAAATGCCTCAATAGCGTGTGACTGGTTCCTGGAAAAAAAAAAGGGGGGGGGGGGGGGGGGGGAGCATAACAAATTGTAAAAAAAGGCGGCAACAATAAAGAA
>PDHQ01000032.1:27443-73236 GCA_003339415.1 Ophiocordyceps camponoti-saundersi (nom. inval.)
GTGGGAGGTATGAGGGGGAGAGAGGGAGGGGGGGGGGGGGGGGGGGGGGGGGGGGGGGGAGAAGAAGAGAATAAACTGTAAAAAAACGAGGTGAAAAATAAGAAAAGAATAAGAATACGAGATTTCAACTTCTTCTCTTCTAGCTTCCTCTTTCAACCTTCTTCGCTCGTCCGGGATCATTCCTTTAGGATAGCGCGGTGCAAGGCGTGCACGATTCATTCCCCTTTAAGCTTCCACGGGATCACAGCGGCAGCAGCAGCAGCATCATCATCCCAAAGATTGATCGCGTTTCTTTTCTTAGTATCGATATTACTTTTTTTTTTCTATTCTCTATCCGTATTGTTAATGCTTTTTCTCTGTCTCTTTTCTCCGCCCTCCCTTTGCTTTTATTGTATACAAACGAGAAGGCGCCGGAGAAGGGAAGAAAAAAAAATTAATAGCGGTATTGACTCATGGAGGGGACAGACGCGTAACATGCATGCATCGTCGCCATGGCGCATTCTTTTTACGTCGTCTCCTCCCCTCTTTACCAGTGCAGGCCAAGAGGGGAATTTTTCGAAGAAGCAACGCCAAGACGTTGTCCGTGCCGTCGGCCGTCGCTCTCTCTCTCTCTCTCTCTCTCTGTGTGCGTGTGTGTGTGTGCAAGCCCACTTGTGCATCACACTGTGCTTACGCACACGCCCAAATAGCTTCAACGCCCGCGCCGTAAGCGCCATACAGTAAACTAAGGAATCAATATATACTGTCTCTTCTACGGATATTATTAATGTCAATGCTTGGAGTGTGAAAATGCGTGAGTGAGATATGTGGGGATGAATGGGTGTGCGGATATGATATGCAAGTGCGTGCATCTGCACGTGCCAGCGGCCGAAACCGGGTCCCCGCCCCCGAAAGAAACGGCCAGCTTCGGGGCCCCACTCGAACAGGCGCCGCGCGGGCGATGAATCCATCCGCATCCGTTCCGTTCCGTGTCGATGTCTTTTTTTCTTTTCTTCTTACCATTCCTACAATTTCTGATCCCTCGCCGGCCTCTTCTACTTGTGAGTTGTCTCAGTGTTTCCAAGCCAACTTTTTAGGGCTTCCTCAACGGTTGCATGTAAAGGGTCTGCACCTAGCCCGTATTTGCCCACCTACAACCTAAGACGGTTTCGTTGGCTTCAACCACCTCCTGCTAATGTAGCCCCGTAGCTGGGCAAAATACGGATTACCCGTTGTCGAAACGTTTCTCATAGAATGAGGCTCTACAATCTATTATCTCACAAAAAAAAGTACGGATAGTTTCCTCCATCCCCTTTAATTCCCCCATGTCCCCCTCATCATCTTATAAATCAAGAAACTAAACATCGTCCGTACACGGGCAATGTTACAGACAGAATAGGGGAAAGGGGGGAGCTGGGATAACTTGCAAGGGGAGACAGTCACTCACACTCACACCCACACTCACACCCCAGTCACCGTCAGAAAGAGAGACTTTAACAGGGTTGCCATAAGAGGAGATGCGAAAGGAACAAAAATAAAACCGTTGCTGTGTCCGTCCCTCCGCTCGACGCTAAAAACCCTCCAGGGTCCTCGTCGCTTTTTCCGGTCCTTCTTTTCCTTTTCCTTACATACAGACGTACGGATACTCTCATCTTTCTTACCACACCGAGGAGTAACCACCCACCTACCCCCTTTTTTTTTCCCGTACATATCCGTATGTCCATGTAACCTGAAATAGCTTACTTCCCGCTGTCTCACTCTGATGAGAGAGAGAGAGAGAGAGAGAGGCTGTTTTCTCTTCCTGCCTACCTATCTACCTCTCCCCTCCCCCCCTTTTCCCCGTCGGTCCTTCGGGGAGTATGTACATACATCATGCATGCATGCATAAAGAGAGGCTGTGGTCAGACCGCGCACGCTCCGTGCAGACCGCCCCGGCCTGGGATAGGTAGGTAGGAAAGGGGATGCATGTCATGTGCTTCTCCGGCGGGCGGAAAACCCTTCTTTTCTTGGTGCCAGTCCCCTATTTGATTACCCGTGCCCGGTCTATGGATGAGACAGCTTGGATCGAGAGTCCCCCCCCCCCTCCTACGGCATGCGGATGATACATACATACATACTGTACATGCCTCGTTGTGGCGGCTATTGTTCTTGTTCCGGCTGGCCCGATGGCTGTTTTTTTTTTTCTGGCCTACCAAGTTTCCGTACTACGTCATACTTACAACTTACAAGTGCATCCGTACATGAAGTCGTAACTGATCACATCCAAGACCATGGATAGTGAGAAGCACTGTCCGAACACAACAGAAATTCACCATCTATATCCGCACATACATACATACATACATATGTGTGTAAGACCATCTCGCCGCTTCAATCAAACAAGGGGAGAAAAAGGTCTCGCTGCGAGAAACGTCATTGTACTGTCCGATGCCAGCTTAGCATGTCAAAGACACTCAGCATGTATGACGCCCCGCCCCCCCTTCTCCCGACAATCGACGCCAACCCATAGGATCCAAGTCGTCTTAAGGGTGCGTGCGAAGAGAGAGGGGGGGAGGACGGAAAGCGAAGCGGGTCGATTACCATGTCCCAGCTACACAACGCTTTGATCGAAGGGGACGATGACGACGATGACGACGACGACGACGACTACCTACTGTGAGTGAGTCTTTTTTTTTGGCGTCTGTGATACCCTTGGCCTTGGGACCCCCCGTTCCCTAGCCTCGGACAACTTTCCTGCTTTTACACCCGCTCGGACATGACGGTCCCTTTTTCATCTGACCTACAGGCTATGGTGTACGTGCATACATATGTACATACATACATACATAGGTACGCATGTGCCTAATGAGGCTTAAAATCAGATGCCATAGGCGTCAAGTATTTTAGGGAAAGCTTTCGATTTTCCTTCTTTCTTCACCTGTTATTCTTCCACGTCCTTGAAGCGACGCAACGTGAGCGGCCCGTCTTCAACAAGTCCATAGCTCTAGGGTAATCACGAATACATTGCATCTTGAATTTCCCCACTCCAACCCCAGAAAAGGGGTCATCAAAAGTCACATGACCCAACATGTGACCTCTTTCTCAGCCTCCCCCATCTCCCTAACCTCATCACACGTAAGGCGACGTGTCTCCTCCAGACGACAGCCTCGTCCACTCCATTCCCGCCCTGACTCTCGCTCCTTTCCTCCCCCCCTTTCACCCTTCGCGAATCGTCCAGTCCAGATACTCAAGGATCGCATCTTGTGAAAGAACCTGCTACGCTCGCTTTCGCACAAACCCTCGAAATGTCGGACCAAGTAGAGGGCCTCATCGACGTGCCGCGCGAGTTCCTCCGCGACGGCCTGCAGTTCATGCACAAGTGTCAAAAACGTGAGTCTGCGATGGGGAGAGAGAACTTCCGAAAATCAGCAAGCAACGCACAGAAATCGATGAAGAGCATTGGGAAGCTGATATAAAACATAGCCGATAGGAAGGAGTTCGTCAAAATCTCTCAGGCCATTGCCATAGGTTTCCTTACCATGGGCACCGTCGGTTACGTCGTCAAGCTGAGTACGCTCATTACCATTCTCCCCCCATCCTCCATGATCATCACAGGTCTCCCTCAATCGCAATCTAACAATCGTCTTCGCGCTCAAGTCCACATACCCATCAACAACATCCTCGTCGGCGCCGCGTAAGATCTACTCCTGAAAAAGGGTAGAGCGCAAAGGGAAAGGGGGACGGGATTCAGCGTGGGGAGGGAAAACAGGGGAGGGTATTTTTGCCAGAGAAACTACCAAAGAGAGAGTTCGAAACGAGCGAACGAGTTGGTTTTTTTTTTGCCGGCGCTGCGAAAGAGCGGGAGCATCTGTTCAACAATTCTTCTAAGACGGTGCTGGAGCCTGTCATCGGAGGCAATACTCCAGTCGACCAGAATGAAGAGAGGCTTTCCACCTGTTAATCAAAGGGAACCAAAAAAAGATGAAAATGACGTCCGGGCATCAGGCGCTGATATCGGTGTATGAATACCTATGCATGGAGTTGACATGTTGCGAACTGAGATCAGAGATATGCAATCCTCCTTTCACATGGCGGCAAGGCAGAGAGGCAGCGAGACCGGCAACATGACATTATATTCATCTCCTCGATGCGCCTTCGTCCACGTAACTGGGCCAACTATCGGCCTCACCAGTTCCAAAAGTCTCTAGATGACCCGTAGTCGCAACAACGATCCCGCGCCGACCTCTCCCTCTATGCCCTCGCCTCGGCAAACAGAGCACAAATAAACCTCGCGCCCAAAAAACGCCTGCAAAGCACAACGAGAAACCCCCCTTTCCACACCACCAAAGAAAAAAAGGTCCCCTTTAGCCCATGGAATACGGAACGATGGCCTTGTCGATGATCGGGTCTCGTCTCGACGTCTTCTCGCTCTCCGGCCCCCAGCGAGCCTTCCACTCACGATCCTGTTCCAGCGCCTTGTCAAAGGCGGCCCGGCACTCGGGCGGAAGCAAGTCCTTGATCTCGTCGGAAACGGCCGCCAGCCCGTTAAAGGCCGTGAGGAGGTCCGCCGAGTCCCCCTTGCTGGATGCCGTCGCCGCCGCGCCCGCCGGTGGGCTCTCCATGTAGGTGTCGAGGACGAGAAAGTTCCTCACCAGCCGCGGCGGCACGGGCGGGAACTTGTCGCCGTCCTTCGACGTCGGCTGGTCACCGAGCGGCACCTGCTCGATCCGAGCGAGGGTCGGCTGCATGATGGCCGGGTACTGCACCAGGTTCGTGTGGATGTCATAGACGCCGGCATTGTTGAGCTTGCGGATCGCATTGATGCCCGAGTTGAAGATGCTGCAGCCGTCACGAGTCAGCCCGTCGTCTCTGGCGTCGCCCGCCCCGAAGGAGAACTGAAAGGCGCGTCCTTACCTGGCCTCTCGGGCGTGCTCTAGCATCCAATTCGTGTCGTTGACGTGGGCCTTTCGTTTCCTATACTCAGTCTTGCCACTGGGCATAGGACCGGAGGGCGCGTTATTGTGGTAGACGGCACTGGCGCCATGCCATGCCACGTACTGGTTCTTGTTGTAGGGCTCGCCAGGGACGAAGTGATCGTCCGGGTTGGCGAGCTCGCCCTCTACGGCGCCGTCGGCACGGGCCTGGGCCACGTTGTAATCGTCGATGATGCGCTTGCCCCCGACGATGATCCTGGCGCCAAACTCGCGAAAGACTGAGCGAGCCGTCACCACTCCTATAGAGCGACCCTTGTAAGAGTGCGGGATGATGTCGCGCTCAATCATGTCTCGCTTCTCGTCCTCATCGACGATGATCTTGTACAGTTTGCGGTGCTTGGTGAAGAAGAGGTAGCTGTCGCGGAAGCCGACGCAGCGGGCCGGCTCCGTCGAAAGCATGTACAGCCGGTTGCCGCGCCCCAGGATGGTGAATGTCCGACACCTGTAGTCGCGGCCGCCGGCCAGGTTGCCATTGGCGTCGACCTTGGTCTCGCCGTCCGGGTCGCCGGGCAGGACGCACTCGTCGCCGACAATCTCGGCCACGGTGCCGTCGGCGTCGATGACCTGCTCCGCCTTGGGCACTGCGGGGCCTCCCTTGCGGCCGCCGCGACCTCTCCAGCCGCCGCGACCCCTGCGACGAGGCGTGTCATCGATGGCCGTCGCCTCCTGATCCCAGTCGGGCGGCCTGTTCTTGGGCGGGCGGCCTAGGCGCTTCTTCCGAGCGATGGGCTGCGGCGGCGGCGGCGTGGGGTTCTTGGTAGATCCCTCGCCCTTGGCCGCGCCAGCGTCGTCGTCGTCGTCGTCGTCGTCTCCGGCCTTGGTCTCCTGGAGTTCACCGTCATCGTCGTCATCTTCGTCATCGTCTTCATCGTCGCCATCGCCGTCGCCTTCGCCTTCGCCTTCGCCTCCATCTTCACCCTCGTCTTCGTCACCCGTCGCGGGAGGCTGGCTGTTTTCTGGAGCGGCATCTGTCGTCGTCGCGCCGGCTTCAGCCATGGGCTCGTCCTCAGATCCCTTCTCTGTCGGCCGTCAGTCTGCGACTCGCTGGAAATATAGGAAGGCAAACGCACCTAGCGCGGCTGCTGCCTTTTTCGCCGCAGCTCGGCCAGACCGTCGGCTCGGCATGACGCTTCGCTCGAGAAGAAGAGGCACTTTGCTGGTATTCGTCACTTGGAGGCTTGTCTGCTCTACCTTCCATCCCAGTATGTACGAGGCTCGCCTTCAAAAAAGCCTTTCTTTGATTGGCCAAAAGCCGCGTCGAGAGCCAGCCTTGTGATGAGTCATGCAGACCTTTCAGTACACGCTTGCCGTACCTCTGGTCCTCTGGTATGTAGTACTCCGTACTCGGTACAGCAATGAGTTATGCACCGCGCACTGTGCTCGGTCAACCTCTCTGCCTCCATCGTCAATCAACCTCTCTCGTCTGAGTATGTACGCTACGGATAACCGCCGCGCCCAACGACTTCATATGCATACCACCTACCTAACGAGTGAGGAAGACAGTTACAGAACCGATTCCGTCATCTGATCTCGGAGATAAAGACGCAAAGAAGCTTCTACCAGTAACTCGACAGAGCTAAACGCTCCAAGCCGAAGCTTCAATGCTTGTTTGTGGCCCTGAACCCCATCAAGTATACATACGCATACATGCATACATACACGGCCTTCTCCTCGGACACTTACAAGCCCTCGCCGTCAGCCTCCTATCCCCTCTGGTCTATGTATGTGATGAATCGCTTCCTAGGCTCCGCTCTCTCCCATAGTTGTTGGACTTCACACTCGCCATCCCTCGCCACGTCATACTCACAGGGTATCCCACCCGCCATTGTTAATATCCGCCTCTAGTTTGCGGCTGATCAGACTGGGAACACCGTGATTCAGTACCGTGTTGCGTATCATCGTATCGTATCTCTTCTGATTCAAGAAGAGCTGTCGTCCGTGACGCAGCTGCGGATCCGTCTCGCCGTACTTGTCAATGTATGGCGCCGCCGTAAAAGATCCAGACTGCCTGAAAAGATAAACTGTCGTGCACTTGCGAATATTGAGGAAAACGCCCATGTTGCGCTGACATCTGCGGATCGCGTCCTTGTCAGCGCATCCAAGTCCCCCTTCGTCTGTCCTGTCAGCTGCTGGCCCGTCACCCACCTGCGTATGTGCTGCTGCGCGCCGCCGATCCTGGTGGGCTCGCTGCTGACGACGGCCGGTTGCTGGCAGCATGTGCTCTGGCTGCAGAGAAGCTCGCCGCAGAACAGACAAATCACAGGATCAGTCAGGTCCTTGCCCGTTGTCGGGCATCGGCGCTTCGTCGCCTCCTCGATCAACGTGTCGTACGTCTTGGGCAAGCCGATGAGTTCGAAGATGCCCGGGTGAACGACTAGAGCCGAAGGACACAGTTGGCCCGGCCTCCACCGGTACAGCATCTGGTGCCTGACCCAGCCCGAGACGACCTCACGCGTTTCGTCCGGCCATCCGTACGAACCAGATCTGCTCGTCAACGACGCACACATCTCATCGAAGCTGGGCAGCCGAAGCGCCTCGGTGAGCCGGTCCAACTCGTCTGCATCCGGGCTGGGGGAGATGTGGCTGTTAAAGTCCACCCCGTAACGGACGTACAGGAACACCAGGCTCTTCCGCAGAAAGGCCAACGCGTACTTCTTGACAAAAGTATACCACCCTTCCGGCGTATCCACGCCCGGCTGCTGGAAGCCACGGTTCTGTCCTTCTTCCGCCGTTGGGACGGACATGGCGGCGTCCATCATACCATATTCCGTCACCTCGAGCGCGAAGCAGGCGAAATTATGGATGGTGGCGTCCTGCGTCTGCATCTGTCGGTTTCTGAGCTCGCCCAGCCAGAGCGCTTGGGGTATGTTGCGACCCATGTGATGGACCACTTTGACTACCTCGGCGAGATAGCATAGCCTGACCAGGTGAAAGATTTCCGTCTTATGAGACCGTGCCAGACCGTAGGCGCACTCGACCAGGAACAAGAATGGGTCGAGGCTCAGCAGCGGATCGTATATTTCCGTCAATCGCGACGATTCGGGCGTCCCCGTACCCAGGCAGCGTGATATGAAGAGCTGGCAGTGCTGTCGCTCGCTGTCCCGCCGGAACTCGCTTTCGATCCGGCTCTTGGGACCGCAACGCCGAGCGCCGATCGAGACGTACGTCGACGCCGTCTCTGAAAGGACCCTCAGGTGGGTAAAGACTTGATCCGGAATCTTGTCGAGCAGAGTCATGCCCAGCTGCGCTTCGACTCCACGTTGCTGGATCTCGACCGCAGAGATCGTGAAGCCGACCGCATGGACGAGGGTGTCGCTAAAGTGCAGGTCATCGTCATGCTGCGGCTTCACGCTGAGCGCGTGCCTGTTACTGAGGTTATTCTTTCGAATGGTGTCTCGGAGGCGCCGATACGCGGCCGTCAATTCCCCGAGCATCTCGCCATTGGCCGGGCCGCCGCCGCTGCCGCCGGGCTGGTGTCTTGCCGCCGTGATGCTACCCTCCATTGACGAGCTGGAGAGCATTCCCATCGTCGGTGCCTTGGACTCTAGATACTGCCTGGCCCAGTCCGAGTTCTCAGCCGTTTGCGGGTTTCCCAAGCTTTCCACCAGGCTGCCGGGCATACTGGGGGTGTGCAGTTCCGGCAGACCTGAAGCCTCCGTCTGTCGAGCCTTTCCCCCTGCAAGCCAGTGCGGAGCGCCCATCTGCTTCGTCAAGAATTCGGCAAAGGAGCTATGAGGCTGAAGATGGCCAGGATAAGACTCCTCCAGCCCCTTCCAGATGACGGGAAGAAAGACATTGCCCAATGCCTTGCAGAGCGGGCAGACGAACTCGTTGCGGCTCGTGTCCTCTGGGTGATGGCGAGCGATCTGATGTTCGTGTCTGCGATTTGTGGCGTCGCAGTACGCTTCGAAGCAGCGGAAGTGCATCATGTGGCCGCACCCGCTTGCCACTGGGCCGGGTCTCGCCAGCTTCCCCGGATATCCCTTACCAATGGTCTGTCGCTCGGCGAGAAATACCTCTCCCTGAAGACTGAGCTTCTCCACCATCTTTCGATTCTCGCGAGCGATGCCGAATGGCCGGATATCTTCCGCGGACCGGTCGAGGCTGCACGGCGTCTGCGACGCTTCCCTCACCAGGTCGGGGTCTTGAAAGTCGGTCTGACGCAGTATTCGGCTCTCGCACAACAGGGCAAAGGTGCCGTAAAGATGACGATCATCGGCATCCTCCTGGCAGAGGATGCAAGTTCCGGTGGGATATTTCCAGTTATGCTTGCGGTCCTCCGACTGCTGTGTCTCGTCCTCGTCTTCCAGGTCGGAGCCCCAGTCGATGGCGCCCTGGTTTTCCAGAAAACGATTCTGTTGCTGCTGGAACTGCGCCATTACCTTGGCCTGGCGGCTAAGGGCCGCTTTCTTCCTGCGCTCGCGCTCCTCTTCGGCCGAGTTATTGGCGGGCGAGGCCGTGTTGATCCTATCCACCGCGATGCCCAGGTGAGCAAAGGCGGCCTCGAAAGCCCCCGGCCGCTTTTGCTTGAGCCGCTTCAGCACGAGAGCAATCTTAGGATGCGCCGACTTGAACTGGTCCCTGGTCGACAGGAGGTTCAGCAGAGAAACAATGGTTCTCGCGCTGCTCGCCTCTGACATGAAATTGCTTCGCGCAACTTTGGTGAGTGCCGTGAAGACGAAGGAACCCGACGTTGCCGTTGCCGGCCCGTCCTCCGACGTGCCATCCTCCAGGATGGCGACGAGCATCAGATGCAAGACCACTTGAAGAAAGGTTTCCAACCTCGTCGACGGCACGGACGGCGTGAACTTTTGAGCGACGAGTGGGTATAAGAGCGAGTAAAAGACGGTCTGGGCGAAGAGACCGGTGCCTGTAAATTCTCCAAGTTTCTCAAACAAGCCCGACGGTATGGGTCGGTGTTTCGGCTCGTACACGATCTCTTCCACGGTCTTACCCGTCTTCTTCGCCATCTTCTTCCGGTACGCCATCTCGGATTCTTCTCGCTGATTCTTGTTGTAGTGCGCTATGTACGGGTCGATGTCCTCGATGAATTCGTGCCGCAGCTCAAACGTGCCGACGTCAGAGATGCCTTCGGGCGGCTTAAAGGTGGCCATTTCATCCAGGAAGCGGTGAAAATCTTCCTGTTCCTGATATTTCTCGGGCAGCTTGTTGCAGATCTCGTTGAAAGACAACGGCTTGAAGCATAGAACGTGTGTGATGTCGCGGCGCATGGCCAGCATCCGCGAGTTGGGTTCGTCCTCGGGCGCAATCAGGGAAGTGCGATCGCTGAGCAGGACGATGAGCAGATGAATCATGTCTTCGACAACGTCGAGATGCTGGATGTCGTCTTGGGCCTCCGACTTGAGTTCAAAGAGCCCCTTGACCCAACCGTCCATGCCGAAGCGGTCGATGATGGACGCCATCACCCGGTTCGGATTGCACACCACCATGGCGGTCTGAAGCAGAAATATGTCTCGATGGTGGCAGACGTCGCGTTGCCCGACGCCACGGTACGTGCCGGCCTGGTGCCGCAGACTGATCCCATTTCGCACCCACATGTTGGCTTTGATCTGAGCTAGCCAGGCGCAGACTCGAAGGGGAAAGTCGAAGGCGACCATGAGGTAGTCTTCCGGACTTCGCTCTCTCTTTGGAAGCTGTGACCGGCCCATCAACCGAGGCTTCGACCTGAGCTCCTGGGCGGTGAAGCTCAGGAGGGTTCTCATGCTTGACGCAGGGATCGACCGACCGCATTCGATGAGCCACGAAAGGGTGTAGTGCAACGCGTGATGGAAGCTGATGGGGTCCTTCTCGACGACAAACCTTACGACGCCATACGAGGCGCCCTCGTCGTCGAATTCGAAATCGCTCAACGTCTTGAACTTCACCTCATCGTCTTTAATCTCGACCTGTTTGAACCTATGCCGTTCCGCTCCGATGGAGTTGAGGATTACCGTCTTGGCGGTGAAACGTATCGCTCGCTGCAGGTAGTGAACCTCGTCCGGCGGACAGTCTCGGAATGCTTCGGCCAGGTTGCGAGCCTGCAAGTTGATCTGTCGCGTCACCAACGAGGCGGTTATCCACGTATCGGCTTCGTACTCGACGTGTTCGGCCACAGCTCGGACGTTTGGCCCTATGCATTGATGCAGCTTCACCAGATCCAAGAATTGCATGAGATAGCGAGGTTCTGACCGGACCCGTTCCTGTACATGAGCCGAACTGAACAGATACTTTAGGTCCTGATAGAAATGATACATCCGTCGATTGGTCACGGAACCGCTCTCAAACGCGAGAAAGGCGTCGGGAGAGACGTCCCAGGGATGACCGACTTGTCTGGTGGTCAGAAAGGTGTACAGGATGGCCAGCAGGCTGCTCAGGAAGTTTCCTCGCTCGACAACCTCGGCCGTGATGGAAGGAGTTGTCAGAATTTGAAGAGAGAGGTTGATGATAGAATGATCCGGCTCGCGGTCACCAACAAGGTATAGCTGGGCAAGGATAGTGTACAGGCTCGCAAATCGGAGAGCCAGGACGCGCTTGAACTCTGGTATTTGCACGACCGTGGATATATAGAGCGCCCGAAGATCGTTGCGGACTTTCTTCCACATGCGGAGATCAAAGAGGAGCAACCAGTCCAGGCGCACGCGCTGAAAGACATCCTCGGCCGGCGGCACGTTGTCGCGTTGGGTATAGATTACCGGTGTCTCGATCCAATATCTGCCAGGCCTCGGGGTGACCCTCTCCGTCTTACCGGGCGTCTTGGGAATATCCACGTTCGCCTTTGCGTATATTGCCGGTGCGATGAGCGGCTCTGCCGTGTCCGAGTCCGACGGTGTTCCGTCCCTATCCCGACGGCCCTGTGCTGGGGGGGGAGGAGGCGGTGGCGGCGGATATCCTGCCATGGTAGCCTCATCCTCCTCCAGTGCTTGGTCAGGTTGGCTCCAGTTCATCCCCAGGTCGGCCACCTCGCCTCTAGCATCGACCATCATGACGTCTTCGTCTTCGTCCTGCCCACGGCCTGCGACGGAGCTCGAGGCAGAGCGGTTCTCCACATCGCCGTCATCCATGTCGGCATCTTCGATAGCCTCGTCGTCTTCGTCCCCATCTTCTTCTCCATCCCCCTCCCCGATATCTTCCTCTTCTTCCTCGTCTTCCTCCTCATCATCATCTTCTTCGTCATCGTCGTCGTCGTCGTCGTCATCGTCGCCTCCTCCGATAGCAATCTCCAAGTCGGCTCGATTCCCAGCGACAGCCTGAAGTGCGAGAAGAAAACGCGCATTCAAGCCATACTGACGTGTCGTCGAGGACAGACTTTGCTCATCCTCCTCCTCATCGTCGATGACGCCCAGAGTGTGTATAGCCGAGCTTCCCTGCCGCCACGGTAGCATGACTTGCTCGCATACCGTCTGCCTGAGAATGTGATTGTCGTGACCAACAGAGCAGCCAGAGATGTCGCTCAGCCATTCCACCAAGGTACCACACATTTGTTCTCGAAAGGTATCCCTCGCAGACCGGATAGTGACGGTGACACGGATTGCCTCCATCATCCTGGCCATTTGCAAGAGCTGATCAATATCTCGCGAGAAGGTGAGGATGCTGCGTCCGACTGTGTCCGTCTCCCAGGCATTGTTGGAGGCCTCGCGGACCTCCTTTCGACAGGCTCGAGCAACCTGATCCTGGACCTCCTGAACTGTGTGCTTTTCATCGTTCCAAAGAATCAGAGCAAAGTCACCGCAGGATTCGGTTTCGGATCCGTAGTATTGGGAAGAAAGAGCGGATAATCTTTCGTCATGGGTGATGGAGCTCTTGGTCTTGGCCTGCCGCAGCTGCTCTGGGGAGCACGAGATGACGTCGCAGATGTAGTCGAAGACCCTTCCGATGGTCATCTGGAGGTTAGCCACGAGATCTTCAGGTAGCGCAGCTGCTTCGCGACGTTTGCCCTTGTCGAGGCCTTTGTCCATATCGGAATGAATGGTGCAAAGCAGAGGTGTTCGCCAGGCCTCGTCATCTCCGCAGTCACAGCAGCCACTGTTTCCGACCGAGATTTGTATGCGAACCATGTGGCCCGTATGATCGGTGGAGTCGAAGCATCTGCTGCAGAGGCAACACGTCTCGTCGGTGCCGCAGGTTCTGCACATGTAGGACGCCTCGCCGGGCTTGAAGATATGACCACAGCGCTTCCCACGGGCTGACTCAGTGTACTCGGCGCCCTCGACGGCACCCTGGGCGTCTCCGAGCTTCAGGCTGTCGGACAGCTTGCCAGAGGGGAAGAACAGTCGCAGATAGTCATGATTGCCACCAGCCAGGGACCAGAATAAGCTGCGCAGGAGCTCTCGAGACGCCTCTTCCGTGTAGCGAAAATTGAACCGAACGGGCAAATCCGCCAGTAAGTGGCAGAGCTGTTGCTCCTGAGTAGATAGTGGCGTTTCCATCTCAGATATTCATGGTATGATGAACCCGCGCCGGTACCTAAGCGAGGGCGGCAAGGTCGGTAGGGCGAAGTTGTAGCCGAAGAGGGGACTTGAAACTTTCTACGGCAGTGAGCGAGAAGCGCGAGAGACGAGTGTCGGCTTTTCGAAGGTCGTGTTGTGGGAAGTCTGATGCTAGCGATAGATAGCATGGGAAGTGCTAGGTCGGAAGGCGATTCGACCGGGGGGGTGGGCGGTTTTGGGGGGGGGGGGGGGGGAGGCGGCATAAGCGGGCCCTTCCATCTGCCCCTCGGTGCACCGACGTCGGGTCGGCAGCGCCTGGCAGCCCTCCAGCACAGCTTGCCCCCCTCCCTATAACAGGTACGAATACTGCTGGAGTTGCCTACTGAAATTGCTCTACACCGGTGTCGGTCGTCTATAGAGATATTGCTGTGGCGAATTAGGCCGCAACACACCTATTCAATATCTAGGCAGGCAACGTCAAAGGCTACATCGGCCACGACTTGCAGGAAAACGCGTCCCAAAAAGCCGCTCCCATATGTTCTATAATCATGGCTGGCGGCACTCTTTGAACGTCATACACTCTTTTCAGATGCCTTCCTCTTCATCCTGTTCTATGTATCTGGCCCGAATGTCTTTCCATTGACGCTGCGTCTCGTGTGAGCATTCTCTCCCGACGTGTCCAACAGGGGCTCGACGACTCAGTACGTACGCCTCGGTTGTAGCTGTCCCAAAACTTGTCCATGGTCGAGTTGAAGCCTCTGTAGCGGCCGGTCAGCCATGCTGTCCCCTCCGTCCAGACGCAAAGGTAGACACACATCTCAAACACGAATCCGGCGCCGAAGACAGCCGCTAGCATGGCGTAGTTTCTCTTGAAGAGCGTGCTGGAGAGCATCTTATCAGCGCTGTGGTCCAGCATGAAGCGTCGACGATACATGCCCGTAGAGTTGGCTAACGAGAGACTTGAGCGACACGGATTAGCCACGAACGTAGTGCAGACATCTCGTGCGCTTACCATGATGGCAGTCCTGCAGGGTTTGACACCTTTGAGGTGGTCGGAGAGCTTGGATGGTTGGTCAAACAGTCGAGAACATTCGCATCCTTTGTACGAACACGCTCTACAGGATCCATTCCATGACCTAAGGCTCTGGTAGCTTCTGATTGGCTGCTTTTCTATAGCGCTGCATCACCCAAGCGCTAGGGGTACCAGGACCGCAAGATAAAGTGCTTCAGTACCTCTTTGGCACGAAACCGGGCCAACTTCGGGGCGCAACTACAGCGGATAATAAATGCAGGCATAGGGAGACCTCGACGCTCATCAAATCGCAAGTCAACATCCCTCCATCGCAGATCGCGCCCCGTATCAGCGAGGTCGTCAGTTGGCCTCGTGCCTCCCCGGCAGCCGGCGCCGCCTACCCTCGTCGCAGCTCAAAAAGCGCCGAGGACTAAAGGCTTTCTCTTCGCCGCCATGGCTTCACCTACCACCACCAACGCAGGCATCGTTACCGACGCAGACAGCGGACAGCGTCAAATACCCGAGTCCGTTCGGGCTGACGGCAGCACTCGCAAAGCCATCAAGATACGCCCAGGCTATCGCCCGCCTGAGGATGTCGAGGTGTACAAGAACCGTACCGCCGAAGCCTTTCGCGACCGCGGTAAAAAGATTGGCATCCCCGGCGCTGCCGAGCTGCAGAACGATCAAGCAGAGAGCCTATCGTCCAAGAGCAATAAGAACGCCAAGAGACGAGAAGCGCGCAAGAAAGCCGCCAAGAACGCCGCCATCGGAAACGACGAGGACTCTGGGCAAGGAATGCAGGAGGCTCAACTGCCGCAGACGAAAGAGCCTGACGATCCTCAGGTCGAACGCGAGAAGAAGGCCCGCAGCCTGAAGAAGAAACTTAAACAAGCAAAAGAACTCCAGAGCAAGAAGGATGACGGCGAGACGCTACTTCCGGAACAAATCGCAAAGGTCATCAAGATCAACGAGCTCGTTCGCGAACTCGCCGCCCTGGGGTTTGATGTCGACGACGACTCCAAGCCTGATCCAAAGACTGCTTCTGGCGAAGCTCCTTCGAAGAATAAACCAGGCGACCGCGCTTGAGGCATACTTTCGATACCTCTGCATCGGTCTTTGAGCGTCAAAGCATTTGAAAACTGGAAGCATCGCGTATTCCTTCGATGGTATGTAGGCTCGACGTCAAGGCTCGAAAGCACCATATTTATCATTTCACAAGTTACGGTCAAAAGACTTAAACTCCGAGGACACCCGTGGGAAAGCCTTCAGGGCAATTACATCTTGGGGAGCCGGTTTCTTGCAGTCCACGAGCAAACTAAAGTTTCAAGGGTAAAATCACATTTACACGAAGCTTGAAATCGTGGTTGATGAATCCGGACATCGTACATAGGTGAGCTGCAGTCTAGTCGGTAGGCCATATTCCGGCAATTAGCTTCGCTTGCAGACAGTATCTAGAAACATGTTTAATCAATGCCGGATCCCACACTTTCAGGTATCTAGGTAGGTAATTCATATGTCGCGAGAAGCATTATAGGTGGTAGAGGAGAAGACGTTAGAGGTCAGGGGTATTTATATATTATATATTATATGCAGATCGATTTTATTAGAAAGGAAGGACCTACTTAGCCCCATACGACTATAAATAATTAGTAGCCCTAAAAGGAAAACTCTACTACCCCGATATAATTATTTAGATTCCCTAATAATAATAGAATAATCTTACTTAATATATTACTAGCTTAGAAACTAATTTCTTTATTATTAAAAGCTTTCCTTTTAAAATCTATTATTTCTCGTATATATAAGGAAAACCTCTAAACTTAAAAGTTAGAGGTTAAGTTTTTTAGTTTATATATATATATATTTACCTTTTTACTTTTATATATATAAATTAATTATTTTATTTATTTTTTATTTTATATAATTTTCTAATTTTAGTAAAATTTTATTAAAATTTTAATAATTAAAAATTATATTAATTAGCTTTATTATATATATTAAAATATAAAATATTAATTTTTAAAAGAAATATTTTAAATAAAATAAGTAAAATTAAGATTTTTATAAAATTAATTAAAAATAATAATTAAAAATATTAAAATTATATTTTTAAAATTTAAGTTAAATTTAAAAAATTATAAAAATATATTTTTATTAATAGAAATTTTTAAAATATCGAATTAATTTACTTAAAATTAAATATAAAAATATATAAATAAATTAATATTTTAAAAATAGCTTAAAAAATATTTATTTAAAATTATAATTTCCTAAAAGCTAAATATTAAGAAAAATATAAAAAATAAGAAAAAATAAAAAAATATAATAAAAACTTTTAAGCTTAGATTTAAGAAATTATAAATTATTAATAATTTTTCTTATATTATAAAGAAAATTAAATAATAAAAATATAATATAAGATTTTATAAGTAAAAATTAAAATTTTAAATAAAGAATATTATTATAATTTTTTTATAAAATATAAATTAGCTATAAATATTAAGAATTACTAAACTCCGCTTAAAAACTAATATATATAATTTTATAATTAAAAGAAAAATATTAATATTATAAAATTTAAAAAATTATCTTAAATAAATAATAATTTTATATAAATAATTTAATTTTATAATATTATCTATTTATATTTATATATATAAATTTAGATAATTTATTTTAAATAAATAAATAAATATAAAAAAAAAAGGTTTTTATATTATAGATTTTATTAATAATTTTATTTATTATTTAAATATAATATTAATTATTATAATAAAGCGTTTAGATAATAAAATATTCTTAAGATTTAAAAATAAAAAAGAAAAAACTAATTTTAAAAGAAAAAATAAGGAAAAAAATAAAATTAATAATTATAAGCTAAAATATAAAAAAAATAATTAATAAAAAGATTATAAATAAAATAAAAAAAAAATAATTATTATAATAATAATTATTATAAAAAAAATATAATAATAGATATAATAATAATAAAAACTAAAAATAATATAAAAAAAAAGTAAAATTTTAAAAAATATTATAAATAAGCTTTAAATAATTATTATAATTTATATAAAAAATTTAAATATAAGAAAAATTATTATTATTTATTATAAAATAACGCCTTATTATAATAATAAAACTTATATATTTTAAAAATCGCTAAGGAAAATACTTAGAAATAAAGCTTAAATTTAAAAAAGATTAAAAATAGTAAAATTAAGTTTAATTTTTTTTACTTTTTTTTATATCTATTTTATAAAAAAAGTTATATTATAATAATTTTCTTTTTTAAAACCTCCTTTTATATAATATTCTTTATTATAAAATATTTACTATTCTATTTAATAATTCTTAACTTAAGTATAATAATTTATATTTTTAATAATTATAAATAATTTATATAATTTTATAGCTTAAACTTTAAAGATTTTATTTAAGTAAAAAATAATAAAGTTCTTATTAAAAGATATAATAAAGTAAATATTAAAATACTAATTAAAATAAAAATAGCGCTACTAAAGCTATAAAATATTATATATTATTAAAATTTTATATATAACTTAGTATTTTATTAATTATTAAAATTTAAAAAAATATAATAAAATAATAACTTTAATTAAAAAAATTTAATATTAAAAATAGCGGAAAATAAAATTATTATAATTATAAGACTTATTTATAATTAATTTATCTTAAAATATATCTTAAAATAAATAAATTATATATTATTTATAATAAGGCGAAGAAAATATATATTTTATATTTTTTAGAAAGTAAGAAAATTAATAATAAATATATAATACTTAAAACTTAAATATTTAAGTTTATAAATTCTTAATTATATTAATAATAATTATAATAAAATATAAATATAATTAATTAAAAAAAATAATATATTAATTAATAAATATAAAAGCTATATTATAGTAAAAATAAAGTAATAAATTAATAAAATTCCTAAAAAAAAGCTAAAAATACTAAGTAAAATATTTATAATTAATTTCTATAATTTTAATAAAAACTCTATAAGCTATTTTTTAGTAATATTAATTACTAATAAAAATATAAAGTTTATATAAGATTTTTACTTAGTTAATTAAATATAATATATAATTCTTAAAATATTAAAAATAATATTTTAATATTTTATATATTAATATAAGTTTTATATTTAAGTAATAAAAATAGATAATAAGATTAAAAACTAACCGGATATTTTAGAGTTTTTAAAAAGTAGAAATATTTATATAAACTTCTCTATACCTTATATATAAAAGTAAAATAATAAGGTAAAACGTATTAGGGGTATTTTAAAAATAAAAATAAGAGCGATAAGAAGATAATTACTAATAGCTTTTTAGCGGGAAATTTTTAAGTTTACTATTTACTTATATAATAAAACTCCGAGGATTTTAAATAAATAAAAAACCCTATATAAAAGTATTTTTTAGAAAAAGCCTTATCTAATTTACTTTTATATATATAGTTATAAAATATATATAATAATTATAAATATAAAGCTTAAATAAAATTATCTAAGAAAACTTAATCTAAAAGCTTAGATTAGATTTTTAATTAATTATAAGTTAAGTTATATTTATTAGATATAGCTATTTAGCGAAAATAAAATTATATTTACCTAAAATATTTTATTTAATAAATATAAAATATTTTATAAGATTTTTAACTTTTTTAAAAATAGTTTAAAAAAGATAAATTTACGGTATATTACCGAAATATTATAATAAAACGCTAATAACTAAAAAATAATAGATATTATTCTAATCGAAAAACTATTTAATAAAAATATTTAGAGGAGATAGATAATTAATTTTAATTAAATTATATATTTTAAATTTACTTATAAACTAATAAAAATTTAATAAAATATATTTATTAAAAATATATTAGTAAATAATATATTTATTAAAAGTAGCGTAGAAAATTTTACTAAAAGATAAAAATCTTAGAAAATTAGCGTAATATATTTAACGCTACTAAAAATATTATTTACTAGCTTATTTATTATAATAATAGTAAGATATAAAAAACCTAAGTATATTCTAATAGGGACGCTTAGAAAAAATAGCTTAAAAAAGGTTAGATTTATTTTACTTTTAAAATAAAGAAATAAATTTACGAGAAAAATAAGCGGGATTACCGCTATTAAAGCGAATTCCGAAAAAAAAGAAAATAAGAAAATATTCTATATAACCTTTTATATAGGATTCCTTAAAGGACTAATTAGTAAAAACCTAATATATAGAAAAATATTTAATAAAGTAAATTTACTTTAATTAATTAACTTACGGAGTTTTTTTTAGGGAATTTTACCTAATACCTTAGATAATTATATATAAATATTTCGGTACTAATTAAAAAAGCTATTTAAAAATATAGAATTTAATTATCTCCGAAATTATAATATAAAATATATAAACTTATAATTAGAAATTCTATTTAAAAATATAATAGTAAAGATTATTAGCTATTAATAAATATATATATATAAATTTAATTAAAATAATAAGCTAATAATATATAAAGCTAAAATAATTATATACGGAGACTAATAACTTATAATAAAGGTAAAGATATATATTATAATATTAATAATAAGAAGCTTCCGGATATTTATAGCTATTATAGCTAAGTTTAACTTAGAACTTATATAATATAATATAGTTAATATATTTATTAATATATTATTAAATAAGGATATTTTTATATAAATACTATAAGGATATATAAAGCGAGGAATTATCCTTAAGTTAAAACGCGCGTTATATAGCTTACGAAAATCTCTACTCTTTTAGTAGCGGTATTTTATAATAATATTAAAAAAAATAAAGTTTAAGATATTTTTAAGCGAACTTTACTATACGATAAAAAGAGGCGTTATTATATTCTTTTATATTAATAATATAATTTTTAGAAACTTTAAAAATTATATAAATAAGTTACGATAATTATAAGTAAAATTCTAATAATATTATATCTTAATTAGTAAATATTTAATTTAATAGTTTATTAGATTTTAAGTTATTTATAATAAAACTTAGCGGAAAATTTAGCTATTTTAAAAAGCTTATATTAAGAAAATTTCGGAGCTTGCTAATATTAAGAGATTTTACTAAATAGTAAATATTAATAAGTTCTATACTCCTTAAGCTAAACTTTAAAGAAATGACGCCTTAAGCGATAAATAAATATTAGAAAAAGGTAAGCTTTATTATATTTATTATAATAATAATAAGACTAGATATTATATTTATAATAGTATACTTTATTAAGTATAATTATAACTTAAGCGCGGATTATTACTAAGTAATCGATAAGGTGCTATATTACCTTAAACTTAAAATAATAAAAAATTTAAGCCTTTCTTTCGGGGGTGCTAATACTCTTAAAATAGCTAGTAACGCTTTTTTCGTAAATAATAAAAACTATAAAAGTTCTTAAGTATATATAATTAAACTATTTAGTAGTATAATTACTTAGAGTGCTAATAAGTAAAAAACTATTATAACTTTTATAATAAAGGCTAAATTACTAGCTTTTTTATAAATAGTAAAAGAATCTTTTTTTATAAGTAAGTTACTTAAAAAATTAACTATTAAATTAGATAATTTATTTATAATAATTTAATATAATAATATATAAATAGTTAAAATAATTACGAAGAAATTATTTAAACTTTATATTAAACTAAAATATATAAATATCTATAATTACTAGCTTTAATAAGAAATCTTAGTAAAAATAATTAAAGTTAAATATATTTTAATAAATATAATAATTATAAATAAGTTAACTAAACCCTTTTAAAATATATTATTTAAATCCTTAATTATAAGGTTAAGATTTAAAAATATACGTAAATACCTTAATAAGTAAAATAAGGACTTTTTATAAATAACTAAGCGGGATTTATAATAATAAATATAAAACTTATTTATTTTATTAGAATAATTCTTTTAAATATAGATAATATAAAAACTTAAAAATAATAAAAATTAACTAAGTAATATACTTAAAATTAAATATAAAAAAACTTAAAAATATTACTAATTAAGATATAAATAGGCGATTTATAAAGATATCTATAAGGAAAATATATAGAGAAAAAATAAATATAATATTAATTCTTCTTCGATTTTTTTAAAACTAAACTTACTTTTATAGAAGGAAAACGCTTTTACTTAATTTTTAATAAAGTTAAAAGCTATATTATCGCTAAAGCGGGATTTTTCTTTAGCGTAAATACCGATTTTTTCGCTAACTTATCTATTATTTTTCTAACTTTAATAGCGGCTATTATAGTAAACTCCGCCTTAATAGCGGTAAACTCTATATTTATATAAGCTTTAAAAGCTAAAAAATACTTACTAAAACGGATAAAATATTTAACTATAGCTTATAAGCTTTTATTAGGGATTATATTAAAGTTAGTATTATTATTATTATTATTAGCGCCGGGCTTCGTAATTTTATTTTTAGATTTATTTTTTATTATTATTATATTATTATTATCGCTTTTTATATTTTCGTCGCTTAAAGCGCGGCCCTTTTTTAAAATATTATTAGAGAAAATAATATTAATAATATTACTATAAAAAGATTAATATAGCTTAGTAAAAAATATATAGAGAATATAACTTATATTTATAAGAATTTAATATTAACTAGATAATATAAGTATTTTATACTAATTATTATAAACTTAAAAAAGCTTTAAAATTTATTTATATTTTCTTTATTTTTATCTTATTACGCTTTATTTTACTAAGTTATAATATTAATTAAAATAAGCGGAGCTAATTTATATTTATATAACTTATTTATATAAATAGTATATAAAATTACGCGTATTAAATTAGCTTAAAAATAATAAGTAATATATTTTTTAAAATATAAAATATATAGCTAATTATATATAATACCTAAAATTATAATAAGTTACTAAAATCTTTATTATAAGATTATTAGTATTAGATATAAAAGCGTAAATTATAAAATAAAATATATTAGCGTAATATTATAATTATATATAAGCGTAAGAAAAGCGTTAAAAATTTTAAAAAAAAAAGTTAGATTAGGTAGCGTAAGTATAGAAATATTAATATTACCTGCTAGCCTTTTTTTACCTCTTACTTTTTACTTAGCTATAGCCCCTTTTAAGGCGTATAAGCTAATAATACTTTTAGTAAGTATATTTATTAATAAGATAAGATCGAGGCGGTTATTAATATTAGCGGCGGTATTTATTTCTTTTATTATTATAAAAACTTACTTAATAAATATATTAATATTAAAAATAATAAAGTTTATAAGAATTAAATAAATAATATAAATTAATAAGAATATAATAAATAAAAGTACTTTTTTTAAAAGCTAAGACTTATAGTTAAAAAAGTTAATAAGTTTAAAAAAAAAAAGAAGAAAAAAAAAAAAGCTTTAAGAAAAAAGGAGAGGTTAAATTTATACCTAAAAAGTATTTAAAATATTTAAGCTTTAAAAGCTTAAAAAAAATATATATTTTATCTATTTAATTTTACTAATAAAAATAATAATAAAATTAATAATAATAATAATAATAATTAACTTTATATTAAAAAACTTATAATAGCTTTATTTATAAAATCCTCCTTTTCTTTTCTTATAAATTCTCTAATATTAGCGCTAGAAAACTTATAAAAATATATTAAAAAAAAAATTTACTTAGCTTTATATAATTATAAATAATTATAAATTTTAAAAAGAAAATTTTATTATTTTAATATAATTATTTAGATTTCTTAATAATAATAAAATAATCTTATTTAATATATTACTAGCTTAGAAATTAGCTTTTTTATTATTAAAAGCTTTCTCTTTAAAATCCGCTATTTTTCGTATATATAAGGAAAACCTCCGAACTTAAAGGTTAGAGGTTAAGCTCTTTAGTTTATATATATATATACTTACCTTCTTACTTTTATATATATAAATTAATTACTCCGCTTACTCTTTATTCTACGTGACTTTCCGATTCCGGCAGAATCTCGCTGAGACTCTGATAGATTTCGTTATCGGAGCAATGGCTACGGATATAGGGTATCTACCTTAGGTAACTAGGAGTAGGAAGATAAGTCCAGCTGCCGACATTTTGCCGGCCATCGCGCTTTGGTTCCAGCTCACGGTTAACCTCGTTGCTTGTCTCCCCTCGCCATAAAGGTTGGATCAACGTCCCTAGCTCCAGCACGCACCATCAACTGCATTGATAACTTAACATACCCGATTCGTTCTCGACACGGATAGCCTCATCATGACTCCCGAGGACGAGCGTCGAGTCGCCCTTGATTCGTATCGAGCAAAGCTCATCGAATCCCGTGAATGGGAGGCGAAGCTCAAGAATTTGCGGCTAGAGATCAAGGAACTGCAAAAAGAATTCGACAGGACCGAGGACAACATAAAGGCATTGCAGAGCGTCGGACAAATCATCGGCGAAGTGTTGAAGCAGCTCGATGACGAGCGATGTGCGCCGTCTCTCCCGCCCCGGTCGTATACGCTGACACGTCACCGCAGTCATCGTTAAGGCGTCTTCCGGCCCACGATATGTAGTCGGCTGCAGATCCAAGGTTGACAAGGCCAAGCTCAAGCAAGGCACACGCGTGGCACTCGACATGACGACACTGACTATTATGCGAATGCTGCCGCGGGAGGTTGACCCACTTGTCTACAATATGTCCCTAGAAGACCCTGGTCAGGTCAGCTTCGCCGGTATTGGCGGTCTGAATGACCAGATCCGCGAGCTTCGAGAAGTTATCGAGCTCCCCCTGAAGAACCCCGAGCTCTTCATCCGAGTGGGCATCAAGCCTCCGAAGGGTGTGCTGCTCTACGGTCCGCCGGGGACGGGAAAGACACTTCTTGCGCGGGCGGTGGCTAGCAGCCTGGAGACCAACTTCTTGAAAGGTGAGTGAATAGCTACTTGTTCGCACGCGTTGGCTGATGAATGGACAGTCGTCTCCTCGGCCATCGTCGACAAGTACATTGGTGAGTCGGCGAGGCTTATCCGGGAGATGTTTGGGTACGCCAAGGAGCATGAGCCATGCATCATCTTTATGGACGAAATCGACGCCATCGGCGGCCGGCGGTTCTCTGAGGGAACTAGTGCAGACCGAGAGATTCAGCGAACACTCATGGAGCTACTGAATCAGCTGGATGGCTTCGACTATCTCGGCAAGACGAAGATAATCATGGCGACAAACCGGCCGGACACACTGGATCCCGCGCTGCTACGTGCCGGCCGCCTGGACCGCAAGATTGAGATACCCTTGCCCAACGAGGTCGGGCGGCTGGAGATTCTCAAGATTCACGCGGCGAATGTCGCCATAGACGGAGATTTGGATTTCGAGAGCGTTGTCAAGATGAGCGACGGGCTGAACGGCGCCGACTTGAGAAACGTTGTTACCGAAGCGTAAGCATCGAGGCCCCGGGAAAGAAGATGACTAGCGACTGACGCGTGGCACAGGGGCTTGTTTGCGATCAAAGACTACCGGGATTCCATCAATCAAGACGACTTCAACAAGGCTGTGCGCAAGGTTGCCGAGGCGAAAAAGCTTGAGGGCAAGCTCGAATACCGGAAGCTATGAGAAAGATTTGGCAATGGAAGGCGAAGCGGGGGGGACCATGCAAATAGATTTGGGTGGATGTTGATTGCCTCGTTCGTGACAGCGCCTACCCAATTAGTGATGAAGAAGTCTGATCATTTTTAAGTAGTAAATCTGCATAAGAAGCGCGATCATTGTTAGCAGTCAGACCGCGAAACCCGCCATCATACACACACTTACTTACATACATATCCGTACCTACCTACCTCATACATACATACATACATACGTACGCGTAATTCGTAATAGGTATGTATGGTCCATGGATGTTATTCTAAATATGTACAACGCAAGGAGTGTGCTCGTTCATAAGGCATGACAGAAAAGGGGGCTTCGCTCCAGCTGAAATGGCTGTGGCACAGTCGGGCCAAGGCGAGAGGAGAAGATGGCTATTCTTAGGTTTCCGAATAGGCCAGCGAGCGGTTCACGTGAAGTCGAATACGAGGGGTGACGTCGCGTTTGTGCTGCCCTTTTGGTTGCTCGTTACACGCGGATAATAGGGGGGATCTTGATACAGGGGCGAGCTAGGATTGTTGTCGGCGAGAGTCGGACGTCATGCTTTGTTGCGTGCTGCTGGGTCCACAGGATGCCGTTGCCCAGCCATTAAAACGGGACTCAGCAGGGAGATTTGCCTTGGGGGAGAGGACGACGCAGAGCCGACGGAGGAGAGCCATGTACCTCTTGGGCGAGAAAAAGGGGCGGAGGTACATGTGTATGCATGTATGTATTTACCCGAGTGGCCCACTCCCTTTATAGAGCAATTAAGTGCAAACAGGGCAGTAAGCCCTGCTGAGCACCGGCCACCGCCTGTCAATGGATAGGTAGGGACACGAATACATACATAGGTCGAGGGCCCCGTGCGAGAGTACTGATTCATTTACTCCGTACATATAAGCCTATCCGTACAAACAGACATACATACCAATAGGCATGCAAAATACGGATCGTGATGAGAGGATTATCATGGTTGGTAGCTACGCATTTTTACACAACTGCTACGCTGTTATACTGCCTCACTGCATCGCGACAAAAGCTAAGGGCGATGCCCTGCCTTACCTAGTGCCTCATGTATCGCTCACTCGGGAGGCACATGCCGGTCTCAGGGGCGCATGTATATGTGTACTTGCTGTCGCCGAATCAGAGGCAAACGCCTTCTCCGTCACAATGACGAACACCTCCGGTCCAGACAAGGAGGTACTTACCCCACTCCCGCGTTCGCGTACCAGATCCCACTCAGGTACTTGGGGCCCGCATCTTGCTGTCCCCTCTTCCCCCCCCCCCCCCCCACACCCCCCTCTCCCCTATAGGCTATATCATATGTAAAGCTGGCTCTTCCTCCTTTCATCGTCTGCCATCCTCCTCTCTATCCTCGTGCTGCCGTCCGCCTTCATCGCACATTTCTTTCAACACACCCCTCCTCTCGCCTCTCCTCTCTTCTCCTCTACTCCTAGCTTAATACTTGCTTGCCGTATCATTTCCTCCGAAGACCAGCCGTTGTCACAATGTGGTGAGTTGAGCTCTTGGCTCTCAACCTTGCCCCGCTCCATACGGTCGCCTTCATCTGGCGCCACTGGAGCTGAAGCTTTGTCTAACGCGTGCGTCCTTGTAGTGGCATCTTCGGTTACATCAACTATCTGGTGGAGAAAGATCGCAAGTTTATCATCGACACCCTCATCAATGGTGAGCGCCGATCCGACCCCCCCCCCCCCCAAAGACCAACCCCTTATCGCTGACGCTCTTGGAGGCCTCTCCCGTCTCGAATATCGGGGTTACGACTCGGCTGGACTAGCGGTCGATGGAGACAAGAAGAACGAGGTCTACGCCTTCAAGGAGGTCGGCAAGGTGGCCAAGCTGAAGAAGCTCATCGACGAGTCCAAAATCAACCTCGAAAAGGTCTTCGACTCTCATGCCGGCATCGCCCACACCCGGTGGGCCACTCACGGCCCGCCTTCCACCACCAATTGCCATCCTCATCGGTAATTCTGCTCTTTTGCTACCGTCTAGTACCTTTGCTAAGCCTTGTTCAGGTCTGACCCCCACTGGGAGTTCACCGTCGTCCACAACGGCATCATCACCAACTACAAGGAGCTCAGAACCCTGCTTACCAGCAAGGGCTTCAAATTCGAGACGGAGACGGACACAGAGTGCATCGCCAAGCTGACCAAGTATATCCACGATCAAGACCCCAAAATCGGCTTCACCGATCTCGCCAAGACGGTCATCCAGGAGCTCGAGGGCGCCTACGGCTTGCTTATCAAGTCCGTCCACTACCCTCACGAGGTTATCGCCGCCCGCAAGGGCTCGCCCCTCGTCATCGGCGTCAAGACGCAGCGCCGCATGAAGGTCGATTTCGTCGACGTCGAGTACGCCGACGAGAACATGGCCCTGCCGGCCGAGGCAGCCTCACAGAATGTCGCTCTTAAGAAGAACGCCACTGGCTTCCTCGGCCCTAACAACGCTCTTCTCGGGGCACCCGACAAGTCTTTGCTACATCGCTCGCAGTCGCGCGCCTTCATGACCGACGATGGCATGCCCATGCCGACCGAGTTCTTCCTCTCTTCCGACCCGTCCGCCATTGTCGAGCACACCAAGAAGGTCATGTATCTTGAAGACGACGACATTGCCCACATCCACGAAGGCTCTCTCAACATTCACCGTCTTAAGAAGGCCGATGGCAGCTCCAACGTGCGCACCATTCAGACGCTGGAGCTGGAGCTCCAAGAGATTATGAAGGGCAAGTTCGACCACTTTATGCAAAAGGAAATCTTTGAGCAGCCCGAGTCCGTGGTCAACACGATGCGTGGCCGCCTCGACAGCGCCAACCAGACGGTGACGCTCGGCGGTCTGAGGTCGTACATCTCGACGATTCGTCGGTGTCGACGAATTATATTCATTGCTTGCGGCACGAGTTACCACAGCTGTATGGCGGTTCGTGGTATCTTCGAAGAACTTGCAGAGATACCGATCTCGGTCGAGCTCGCGTCCGACTTCCTTGACCGCGAGGCGCCCGTCTTCCGTGACGACACGTGCGTCTTCGTCTCTCAGTCGGGCGAAACAGCCGACTCTCTCATGGCCCTGCGCTACTGTCTGGAGCGCGGCGCGCTGACGGTCGGCATCGTCAACGTCGTCGGCTCCTCCATCTCCCTGCTCACCCACTGTGGCGTCCACGTCAACGCCGGCCCCGAGATTGGTGTGGCCTCGACCAAGGCCTACACGTCGCAGTTCATCGCCATGGTCATGTTCGCGCTGTCGCTTAGCGAGGATCGCGCGTCCAAGAAGGCCCGCCGCGAGGAGATCATGGAGGGACTGGCCAACGTGTCGGGCCAGATCAAGGAGATTTTGAATCTCGACAAGCCCATCAAGGAACTGTGCCAAAAGGTGTTCAAGAACCAAAAGTCGCTGCTGCTCCTGGGCCGCGGCAGCCAGTTCTCGACGGCGCTCGAGGGCGCCCTCAAGATCAAGGAGATTTCCTACCTGCACTGCGAGGCCGTGATGTCGGGCGAGTTGAAGCACGGCGTGTTGGCTTTGGTGGACGAGCACATGCCCATCATCATGATCCTGACGCGAGACGACATCTTTAAGAAGTCGCTCAATGCCTACCAGCAGGGTGAGTCCTATTTTGTAGCTCCCTCTTCTTCACTGTTGGGAAGCAGACTGACGCGAATGTCTCTGCACAGTCATTGCCCGAGGCGGAAAGCCCATCGTCATCTGCAACACGGGTGATGTGGAGTTCAAGGCGTCAGACGCGGAGAAGATCGAGGTGCCCAAGACGGTCGACTGCCTCCAGGGCCTCCTCAACGTCATTCCCCTGCAGCTGATTGCCTACTGGCTCGCCGTCCTCGAGGGCCTCAACGTCGACTTCCCCCGCAACCTAGCCAAGTCGGTGACGGTCGAGTGATTGGGGGGGGATTTTGTCTTGCGTGTCTCGCTGGCGCGTCACCGGGATCCTTACGTACCTAGACTGGGAGGGGGGTTCAATAGGGGGGCCAGCCACATTGTCACGACATTGTCGTGCTGACCTCTCCGCAGTTGATGAAATGATCAGGAGTTGGCTGTATATTTTCCCATCTCTCTGCTCTCATGATGTTCATTTTTTTTTCTTGAAAACGGGTCGACTCTCGACAGGGCATTGGACGGGCGCTTCTCAACCCTGGGCCACTTATCAAGAGTGGGCGGGGGCCACTGGCAGGCGGCCGTCGTGAGCGGGAAGAGTTGGGCGATGAGACAGTCAAGAACAGACGGGAGGGTGGGAGATGGGGGACCAGTGAATAATGAATATATATCTCTTTGTATCGTCACAAGCCCTAAGAGCTGCCTCCTCCTTGACTACCTATGTGGTGTATATGCGAAAAGATTTAAACGGTCTGAGTGCCATAGCCTCTAATCCTCTCGGCAAAAGCCCAACTCTGGTTCTCGATCTTCTCGTTGGTCGACAGCTCGACGCCGTCCTTTGTGACGACGGCGAGGGAATAGCGGTCCCAACTCCTGGCATCGCGGTAGAAGAGGACCTTTAGACACTCCCTGACGATGTTGACGGCGTCATCACGAGAGAGGTTACGAGCCGACTCCTCGTCGGGGACGTGGCGACGCATGATGGGCTGAGCGAGCATGGCGCCGTAGCCGGTGGCGAGGCTGGGGGCGGAGTAGGTGGAGCCGAGAAGGTCGGCGGCGGCGAGAAAGGGGAGGCCTTGGTCGTCGAAGCCGGCGACGAGGATGTGGTTCCAGAGCGGGTTGAAGTCGGAGCGTCTCCGGTAGAGGAGCTTGGAGAGGTAGCGGTGCAGGTTGGCGGCGGAGAGACGGGGGGACTGGTCCGGGCCTGAGTCGTAGGCTTCCTCTAGGGCTAGGTCGGTGAGCTGTCGGTCTAGGTATTGCATGTCGGAAACGTCGCCTGAGAAGCCGACGACGGAGGTGTTTGCGAATGGGCGGAGGCGCTTTACGTCGTTGAAGCGGGCGAGGGAGCCGTATGAGGCTGAGTGTACAGAGAAGAGAGGATGTCTGTCAGTGATGGGATTTCTTTTTTTTCAATTTCTTTCTTGAGTGTAGCTGTATCTCGAAATAAGAGGACGAGAAGGGGGAGGGGGAGTTTACCCAGGTTATCGGCGGCTATGACGACTCCGTCGCGGTATTTGATGGCGACGACTGAGGTGCCGGTTACGATGGGGCGTTGGGTCGCCTGTTTGGGGCCGTTGGCATGGACGAGTGAGGAGTCGTAGGCTCCGTAGATGTCGTCTCGGGGCTATGATTTGGGGGATGAGAGATGATTAGTTCATGGACAGAGACAGACAGACAGAGAAAGAGAGACGGGAATCGTACCCTTCCCCAGGCTTGCGGGCGGTGATCCATGGTTATGGCTGGTTGCTGGTGATGGTGACGATTGGAGGGGGGGGAGATAGAGAGAGAGGGGTGTAGAGGTGGGCGTATGTAGGTGTAGTTGGTGGGAGTGAGGAATGGATGAAGCTGTGGTTCGCGTCCAGTAGCAGCCTGGGATGGATGGACGGACTGGTGGGAGGAGTAGGGAGATAGCTAGGTGTGGTGCTAGGCAGGAGAGGCTGATTACCTCATCCGACTGACATGGGTGACGGGGCTACTTGTCTGAACTGCACGGTCGATGACGATGTTCTTAAAAGACAGTCGATCAAGTTTGTCAGCGAGGACAGAACATCAGGACGGAGCATCGTCAAAGACGCCGAGAGCTACCAGACTAGACAGACACGATAGTCGGGGCTGGGCCGTGTGGGAAAGCACGGAGGAAGCATCCGTACGGGAGTCAATCCTGTTGTGACCCTTTTGCCAACTCTGACATGACCAGTCTTGATTCATTCCTATATATATATTTATATGTATATATATATATACCTAGATCTCCATCAGGAATCGGGGGATTTGCACTTCTCTCGGACATTCTTAGGCTCTGGCCTCTCGAGACGCACCCATCTGCCAGGGTTCCCATCGACCCAATACGTGCCTTCGTCCTGGTTATAAAACATGCCGTTGCTGAGCTTACACCAGCTCCTATCAGGATTGATGGCCAAAGCCTCGAGCTCTGGGTCTTTTGAGCTGATGACGGCTAATTTTTCCCATCTCCGGCGAGGGTTCGGGTTGTTGTTGGGGTCCTGTCTGGTCCAGATCAAGCCAGAGGCGGTTCACTATCAGTTACAATCGACTAGGTAGTTGTTTAGGGATCTTTGTCAAGTATGGTAGACTATATACGTTGTCTATCTTCTCTTTGGACTCTTTGTAAAGGGTCCGGGCCTTGTCTTTTGCAGTGAGCGTCTGCCGACCTGTACCTAGGTAGTCAAACTGCCCATGTCGTGATGATTGATTTTAAGCTTCATCTTGAGACCGTTTCGAGGGGGGAAGTAAGTGGCAGTGAATATCGAACCATGGAGACTGAATGGATACCTGGGAATGTATGTATGGATCAATACATGTCTGGGTCAGGTCAGGTCAGGTCAGGTTATGAACAGGTCATGAACAGGTTATATGAGCAGGACGGGAAGAACAAGACGACGGCATACTAGCTGAGCATACTCTGTAGGGCAGGCCAAGACTGGTCAAGACAAGTCGTCAACGCAAAACCCAGCTCGGACAAGCCGACAGTACCACGTTCTAAGCACACATATCTAGGTACCCATATATACAGGCACACATATGAGTAGGTATGCATAGGTATACACTATACACACACGCACTCACTTACACTTACACTTACATACACACACACATATATATATATACAATACACACTTACACATACCTGGTATCATACCAGCATAAACTGCCTACTAGCTATCCGTACAGAAACTACAACCAATCATGGCCACAGCAGCAACCCCCCTCCTCCTCCCCCCCCTCCTCGTCCTCCTCCTCCTCCTCCTCCTCGCCGCCCTGACGACAGCCAGCCCCCTGACACACCCCCGTCCACACCCAGGCCTACCAGAACACACGCGAGCAAACCCCATCGTCGTCGCCGCCGGCGGAGGCGGAAGAGCCGTCCCAGAAGCCTTCCTCCCACGACAGAGGCAATACGCCGACAGTCCGCCGCCGCAAAGACAACAGGACCCCGGTCCGCTGAACCTGGCCGTGCCCATCAACAACCACTACGACCAAGGCCGTCGTACGCGTCCCCTACGGCCCGCACCGCAACGACAGTCCGAAGGCGGACTCTGGCCCTCTCGTCCCGTCGCCGCCGCCTCGGCCGCTTCGGCTCGCGAGGGTCCGCCGCGGACCATCTGGCGTCCGTTTCTCGAACTGCAGGGCGCTTTCCGCCCGCCGGGACCTCTGTCTCGTTCGGGGGTGAGGAGGGAGGGCCTCGTCGACAGGCAGGATCGGCCTTTTGGAGCTGTTCTCGACAATGACGGTCCGAATCGTCGGAGGCTGCGACTGCAACGTCAGAACGCTGTTGACGAGTCGGCTGATGGAGGTCCGTCTTTGAGGTAGTTTTTTTCCCCTTCCCCCCCTCGATGGCTGCCAAGTCCGTTCAGTCTGGTCTACAAGGACCGACGGTTGGCATGCGTTCACACTGGACGACAACGTCTTTTTGTCGGTTTTATATGTGTATGTATGTACATATAATAGTCATATATAGGTAGATGATATAGCACTCACTCGTATGTATGTATAGGTAGCTCTGAGATGACATCCCTTCCCTTGGTGGTTGTTGGATATATGTACATACACATCCGTCTTTTCCCTTACGCATAGATGTATGTATATCTCGTGGCAAAAAGGCGATATTCGAAACTGCCAAGAAACCGGATCGATAGATAGCTGCGGTCCTACCGGCCTTTAAAGCCGGGCCGCGATGATGGGCGGACACGAGTAAATTCGCTTTTCATCATCCATCAATCAGCAGCTGCAACGCCGGAAAACCCTCAGCGCGTGGTTATGAATCATGACAACTACCGTATGCATGCTGGCTTGGCCGTCTTGCTCCATTCGAACTGGCAAGGCAGATCCTTGTGCGTACTTGCACGTGTACAATCGCCGTCGACAACAGGGATGATCCAAGGACACCACATTCGTACTCCTATATACATATGTACGGAGTATGCTCGTGATTATATCCATCTGCCATGGGTCCATTCATGTAGCATCAGCCCGTTGGTAAATACCCATGACAACATGGCACCCAACCCTCCCTCTTCCGATGCCTCCTCCGTTCCGCCCCTCTCCTCCAATCCCACGCCTCTTCGACTCTATATTATTCAAACATGATGATGACGAGCTTATCAATCTCATCCCTCGCCATATCTTTGCTCCTATGCCCAAACCTCGTCACCAGCAAACCAGCAACCAGTCCACCGCCGTCAAGGATTACAAGTAGAAGCCTCTTCACCCACACGCTAGATCAAACCATCCACATCGTCTTCCAAAGCACAGACGCCCCTCGCCACCTACGAAGCCAAGGCGGAATCCTTCCACAGAACCCGGCGCCCGACGACGACGACCGATGGGCGTACTGGCCAACCTTCGAAGCAAGAGAATGGCTCGACATCCCCCTCAGCGTCGAAAGCCAAGCATCAGGACAGCAAGACCTATGGCTCTACCAGATCGCCCCTTCGCCCAACATGGTTCCCATCATAGACGAGTGGCGCGTCGGCCTCATGTCTCTAGGCGGCGTCCTATGGTCGCAGGTACAGCAACTGGCCATGGTGCCGTCCATCAACGGGCGGATGGATTACTCGCGCCTCCGCTGGGAACTCAACCCAGACTTCGACCCGAGATGGCTACGCTTCGGCATCAACGGCCCGCAGACGCTGCTATCTGGACTCGAACCCTTGCCGGAGGGCATATCGTCACATCGACAGCTAGCTCAGACCTTTATGAACGAGCTCACCGGCTCCAATCCCTCTCTAAGCGAGGATCAACGCCGTACCCTCCGAGAGCTGTTCAACTGGGACCCCGAAACCCAGCCCAGCCGTGACTTTCCCCTGATTCACCCCAGCGAGAATCGTGAGATTCCCAGTTCCTTTTTTTGCTTTTGGTTCACAGTTTTTGATACTGACTTGTGGATTTGACCACGTCCGGTGCAACAGCCGAGTCGCTGGCCAGCCTAGCTCTGCAGGATATCGACTGGGAGGACATGGACATGGGTCACATGACAGATGATGCGGACGCTCTTCGTCGTCTAGGGCATCGTGCCAGGGCAGGCTTTGCGACGGATGCTCTATGCTTCGACCTGCTAAGTCAGATGATGGGACACAGCAGCGTTACGAGATATAGAAGAAAGGCAGATCAAGACAGCTGCGAAAAGCTGGTCAAGTTCCGCCCAGAGCTGGCTAAACCAAGACCACGACGGCCCCAGAAGACGCAGTGCGGTACGATCAACATGGCCAAGACCTTTTTTGCTTCCTACACCGTACACGTATGTTGACGTATGTTGTACTGACGTCCTCTCAGCGGAGGAGATACGAGAAAAGGCCAGAGAAGATGCTCAATGGCTTCAATCGTTCAGCTCGAAACTATACAACACTACCGTGAAGAGCATCTCTCAGCCCGACCTTCTCAACAACCAGTTTTGTCACGCCATCTTAGAGGGCGCGGACGAAGATGATGAGGCCAAAAGGGACAGAAGACTTGCCCAAGGTAAGTCGAGCAACAATAAACTCGACTCGACCGTCGCGATGAGCTGACGGCCGAGTTTAGTCGGTCAATATGCGAGCCAGGACGGCTGCTGCTTCCTGCTTGGCGCAATGGAAAAGGCCTTTAGGTCTCGCTATCGAATAATAGGGTCAGAAGGGAGCGGCCACGACGCCGAACAAGGTCATTGGGAGCTCCAGAAGCACGTCGAAAGGCCGTTGGAATCCCAAGAGGACGGTGAGAGGCGGCGCCAAGCTCATCGGGATGTTGAGACCAAGTTGAGGTTGAGCAGAGAGAAGCGGCAGAATTTTCTCTGGGCACTCATCGATGCCTTGGAAGGGACGCATCGATCGTTGTTGAGAAGTTACCCAGCTCGGTCGTGATTTCTCAGAGATGACCTTGGTGATATCAAGTATTGCTATTCAGCCAACCCCGTCTCTCTATGTGCCCCCTCCTCCGTCATCAAAGCCAGCCCCTCCCCCCTCCCCCTTCCGTCCCTCCTCCTCCGCCCGCAGAGCTGGTACGAAAGAAAAGCTAAAAGCTCGGGCCGTAGCTTGAACCTGTCAAACGGTGTAAGCATCAACTACAGAAAAGGTACACGGTACGTGCCTTAGTACCCACAGGTAGAGAAGCTCTCCAGAGCTACCCAAACTTGGACTAGCGTCTGTGGCTGGAATTACAGCATGCCTACCAATACGGTGGCAGTATCACAGTTACCAGCAGCTCTCCACTAAGCCTCTCTTCCCTCTGCTGCTCTGCACTATGCGCTCTGCCCATCTCCACCTGTACAGCCAGCCTGTAGCCTGTAGCCCGTAGCCCTGTAGCCTGTAGCTTGTAGGGGGGACTACTAGGGACAAGGGAGCAGGGAGGAAGAGAGAGAGAGAGAGAGAGAGAGAGAGGGCACCAGCCCCGCCTGCGCGCGCGCGTCTTTGAGGGAAAACAATCCTATTTTGTCTCTCTCTCTCTCTCTCTTTCTCTCACTCTCCCACTCTCTCTCTTTCTCTCACTCTCACTCTCTCTCTCTCTGTTTTCCCCTTGGTGGCCTCAATCGGGTCCCTCTTCTTTCTTTTCTTCTCTCCTGACTCTCTAACGTGAGAGAGGGAAGGAGGGAGAACAAGAAGAAGAAGAAGAATCACACAAGTCTTTCATCCCCTTGTATCTTTGAAGCTCTCCCATCTTCTTCTTCTTCATCGTTGTTTCCTCAACCGGGAAAACAAGGGAAGAGAAAAAAAAAATACACAAACAGAAAGAGAGACAGACTTCTTCATCATCCTTTTCGACGCGTGTGTTTTTCTTCTTCTTCCTCCTCTTCTTCGCCGCCATGTTCGTCGCCTCTCTTCGTCGCGTCGTCGCCCGTCGAGCGCTGCCTTCGGGCCTCAATTCCCTCGCCGCTCGTCGTCTCGTCCTCGCTCGAGCCTTCTCCGGTTCTTCATTGCTGCGCGACCCCACCACAGCCACCGCCACGATCAAGAAGCAGCCCGCTACCAAAAAGGTCTCGATTACCACAAAGACCACCACCACCAAGACCAAGACCAAGGCTAAACCGGCTGCCAAGAAGAAGAAGGCTCCCGCAAAGGCCAAGAAGGCGGCTGCTGCCCCCAAGAAGAAGAAGAAGAAGAAGGCTGTCATCGTCAAGAAGAAGAAGAAGAGGCCCCAGCCCCCCCTGACCGAAGAGCAAAAGGAAAAGATCAAGTTGCGCTACCTCAAGATGGTGTCTTTGTGGAGAGGACCGACTACGCGTCCGCCCTGGCCGTGGACCGTTTACGTTGCCGAAAACATGCAGAAAGGAACTAGCGAGTCCAACAAGGACAAGCTTAATAAACTCTACGCTCGCTACGCCAAGCTTTCCCCGGCAGAGAAACAGGTGATTTTTTCTACTGACCTTGCCACCTGTCCGCCGCGCTGACCCCCCCTTTCCCTCAGACGCTCGAGGCCAGAGCTGCGGCCAACCGCGAATGGAACGAGCGCGAGAGGGTGAGATGGGTCAAGTCGTACCCGGTCGAGGTCGTCTATCTGGCCAATCTCGCTCGTCGTCGCCTCGTGCGCATCACCAAGAGAAACCGCACCTACATCCACGATGATCGTCAGCCCAAGCGCCCCGCCGGAGCCTTTCCGCTCTTCGTCCGTGACCGTCACTCGTCCATCAAGACTTCAAGCTCGACAGAGACCTTGGTAGAACTTCAACATCAGTGGAAATCCATGAGTGATGCGGAGAAGAAGCCCTGGAAGGACGAGGCCGATGCCCAAAGAGTCAGATGCAAGGGCCAGTTCGACAACTTTACCGCAAAGGCCAGGAAGTACTGGCTAGACAACAAGCCCAAGCGTGTCCCTACTGTCCCCAAAATAAGGACGTCGGCCGCCAAGCCGTCTGCATGATTTCTCGAGCCCGGTCTGGCTTACTTCGGGCGCGGCTTTGCACAATCAACGCCACCATCACCACCAGCATTCCTTTCGCTCGAGTACCATGTTTCCTCTGTGTGTTGATCGGCAAAAAGGTCTCGTCACTCTCGCCGAGTCAGGGCCACCTTGTACGATGCCCGCTGTCAATACGGTCTGTAACTTACCTGAGGCATCCTGCTCTCCCCGGCCACTTGTTTGTGGCTTGCTGTGTCGATTTCGAGGGCTATCGAGGCATAACTCTTCTCTTTTGTGGACGGGAGAAAGGGGATAAAGGGGGAGGGGGAGGGAAGGGCTCATACTTTTTTTGTCCTCCCATTGTTATATGACATTTGCTCTCCTCCATTTCTCCCTTGACAGTAACCCAGCACGCTCACTGCTCGAGACTGGTGACTGTATAATTTGTAGGTGCCTGGTATGTATGTAGGTATGTGTGAAGCCATCATCGTCCCAGTATCATCGTTCCCGCAGAGGGAAATCCGAAAGACGGTAAACCCGCAACTCCCACGCTGCCATCCCGTCCCGGAAATCATGGCCACGTCGTATCGTATATCTATCTGCCTTTGCCCAAAACCCATAACCATACTCATCATCGCATGTATGCATCCTTTACCCTTTTCCCAAGCTCGAAGAGAAGACAAGGAATATCAGAGAAGAAAAAGAAACAAGGAAAAGGAAAACAAGGCTCAAAAGCAGCTCAAACCCCAACCCAGCCGTTGCAATGCCTCCTTGAACCCAATCCTTGTATGCATGTATACGGATACACCCGCTATCCTAGGAGCAGGGACGCAACACCCAAATAGGCAATGAAGTTTGAGATAGAAGTCACATGGAAGGAAAAGAATGGAACTCCCGCGTAAAAGTGAAAGGGAATCGAGGAAGAATAGGGTCGTTTCAAGAGGATGAGAGACGGATGAGATCGTGAGGAGAGGTGAAAGAAGACGTGAAAAAAGGGGGGAAGATAAAACGAGGAAGAAACAGGGTAATATCAAGAGGAAGAGAGACGGATGAGATGGTGAGGAGAGGTGAGAGAAAACGTGAAAAGAGGGGGAGATAAAACGAGGAAGAGAGACGAAAAATCACGTCACATGCCTCCCACTAGGAGGCACCTCGATGACAACGACACCCTCAGCATCGTACCAGCTCGCACCCGAAGCCTTAACGCGCCTCCCGCTAGCAAGATAAAGAAGAAGATAGGTATGCTTCGCGACGCAAGCCCAGCAGTAAAGACGAATAGAGTCGTGGACGGGGTCGACGGACCGTCGACACCAGACGCCCCATCCAGCGAGGCCGCTGCCCAGGTAATTCGATAGAAAGACCCAGGTCTCGGCGCGCTCGTCCGCAGGCCAGGCCGTGCAGTCGACGAGCCAGTAGCCGCGCTCGAGGGGATCGACGGCGCGGCTGGGCGGGTTGGGCCGGTACCTTGATGATAGGTCCTGGGCGAGCTTCAGGAGCTTCTCTGATGCTAGGCTTGACGGGTCGATGGTTGCGCTTCCGACGGGGGGCGAGGGGGGGATGATTTCCAGCTCGGTTGTTGCTTGGGGGCTTTTGAGGGGGGGGGATGGGGCGTTGCTTGCTTTTGGGGTCGGGTCTGTTTCTGTTTCGATGGATAGCTTCCGCTTTTTGAAAGGGGGGAGAGGTGGTGGAGGAGGAGGAGGAGGAGGAGGCTCGGATTCGGCTCTATTCTGGAACGAAGATGGAGAGAGGGGACTGCTCGAGATGTGCGTCACGTCAAAGGGCCAAGGAATCTCATCAGGAGAGTCGTTTTTCCGTTTCTCCCCTCTCGCCTGGACAGCCGCCGGGGCTATCACCAACATGGGCGTGACGGGTATGACCTGCGGGACATCATCTCCAACAAGCGACAGCACCTCCTCCTCCTCGTCTCTTCCAAGAGCCGGGTCCGGTATAGAAGACGGGACGTGAAAGACGACCTGCTCGGGAAGAGAAGAAGGGACATGATGATGATGATGATCTGCCAAAGGAGAAGAGCCGATTGAGCGCGTACTGCTGAGGTAATGCTCCAACACTCTCGTCGGCGAAGCATGACAAAAGTCCTTTCCCGGCAACGGATATGAATCAACAATCTGACTAGGAGGGGAACAAAACGACGACGATAAGCAAGGATCAGCAACGTCAGCTAACCCCTGATTTTCATCCCCCTTCTTCTTCTTCAACCTCGGCGAAGCCCGATTATCTACCACGCTTCGAAAGCTAAGCGCAGGCGAAGACTCCAACTCCAGTCCCGAAAACGACGAGGCCTCGCCTTCTCCATCCGCAAGTCGGATCCGACTCTTAGCTTCGAACGATAGATAGGCCCTTCCCAGGTCTCGGTATGCGACGTCATCTGTCGTCGTGCTCGGCGCCGTGATGTGAACGAGGATTTCGACGTCGGGAGATTTGATCGTCATGGCTTGCTTCTTGTTGTTGTTCTTCTCCTTCTCCTTCTCTTTTCATTTGGCATATCACTCGGTGTGTCACTCGGTGAGTCACATCGTGAACGGAGAAAAGGAGAGAAAGATGGCAGGAAGGGAAAAAAAAAAAATCGCTTTGAGAGAAGCTTTGGTCAGAATCGCGCGCGTTTGAGAGCACAGACGCTGATGATTCATTGCTTGGACGCGTCGTCGGTCGTTGGTCGTCGTCCAGAAAAGGTGCATCACGTGATAATCCTAAAGTCAGCGTCGGATGTGAAGAAGCCTAGGGTAAGTGGAATCACACCAAAACTTACTCGGGAGATTAAACGAGGACGAAGCGACATCGGACGAAGCGACATCGGACGACACTCGAAGCAAGACAGAGGTAAAAACAACTCCATCACGGCTTTGGAAAAAAAAACCAGCAGACGATCAAAAAAGCACACACACTCTCTTTCTAAAACAATGGAACCAATCAAGGCCTCCGACCACCAACAAAAATCCCTCGGTCACGTCGTCGTCATCGGCGGCAACGGCTTCCTAGGCCACCACATAATCGACCAAGCACTGAGCAGATGGAAGACGCAATCCGTGACGTCGATAGACCTGAAGACGACGCGAAACCGCAACGCGAGGGCAAAGTATCACGAATGCGACATCACGGATCAAGTCCGTCTGACGAAGCTGATGGAGGAGACGAGACCGGACGTCGTGATCCACACGGCCAGCCCCGTCGCCAGCGGCGAACAGGGCTCCGCCTCCAGACAGCTCTACCAAAGGGTAAACGTCGAGGGCACGCGAGCCGTCATCGAAGCCTGTAAGGAAGCCAAGGTGAAAGCACTGGTGTACACGAGCTCGGCAAGCGTCGTCAGCGACAACAAGGCAACAGACCTCTTCAACGTCGATGAATCTCGTCCGAAAGTTCGCGGCAGGAATCAACACGAGTATTACTCAGAGACAAAGGCCGCGGCAGAGGACATGGTCGTCGCCGCAAACAGGGACCCCATCTTACTCACCACCGCCATCCGTCCCGCCGGCATCTTCGGCGAGGGAGACGTCCAGCTTTTGCCCGGCCTCTTACGAGCCTACCGCGACGGAAAGACAAACGTCCAGATAGGAGACAACAAAAATATCTTCGACTTCACCTACGTAGGCAACGTAGCCCACGCCCACCTCCTCGCCTCCCACGCCCTCCTCCTATCCTCATCCGCCTCCACCCAACCTCTCGATCACGAAAAGGTCGACGGCGAAGTCTTCTTCATCACAAACGACTCCCCCTGCTACTTCTGGGACTTTGCCCGTGCCGTCTGGCGCGCCGCCGGCAACGATCGTGGCACAGACGCCGTATGGGTCCTACCCAGCGGCCTGGGCGTCTTCATCGGAGTCGTGGCCGAGACGTTCTGTCGTCTTCTCGGCTTGCCGCCCTTCCTCACCCGTCAGAGAGCCGTCATCTCCACCTTGACGCGTTATTACAATATTTCGAAAGCCAAGTCTGTCCTGCGCTACGAGCCTCTCTGGTCTCTCTCCGAGGGCATCGCTCGCAGTCTCAACTGGTTCCGGGAGCACGATGCGTCGATGCTGGCAAAGAAAGCCGCCTGACTTGCTTGTCTGTATGTCCTTGCACCAACATCTTCGAATATGATGGGCAATTCTCATTGTCCCCTTCCCCCTTATTTCTCTCCCAGTTACTCAAGTCTTTGGCCTCGAATAGCTCAGAGAATCTTAATTATTCAGCCTCGTAACCTCCTAGTCTGACATCATCTCTGTGTGTCTCTCTCTGTGTGTCTCTCTCGCTCTCAGCTCACTCACTTTCTCACCTCGTCATCTCCTCATATCAAACACATCCACTAAACTCACACATCCACGCCCCTGACGGCTCCAGGCACGCACGCAGAGGGCCATCCATCAGGAAAGAAGGTAAAAGCGACCAAGATCCCCCCTGTTCCACCCCCGGTGGAAGAAGAGCTGACCTTCCGTCACTTCTGTAAGCACAACGGCAGCGCAGGCGAAAGTCAAGGGCCTGGGCCCAAATCCATCCAACGGAAAAAGTATGACGAAGAACCAATGTAAGAAGAAGAAAATAAACAAGGGAAAGGAAGAGGGAGAGGGAAAGCCTCCTTTCAGCCCGTTCTTGCTGCAGGAATTCGCAAAACGGCAGAAAAAAAATGGCCCGTCGACAGGCCCTCATCTCCTTCAACTGCCCCCATCGATCTGCTCAGCGCAGCCTCTCCACGTATCAGGGGCAATGGAATAATAGACGTGACGACACGAGGTATCCCGCCTCCCGCCTCGAATCCGGAAGTGCCTCTCGTATGTATGTCGCCAAGGCTGTAAAATAAAAAGAAAGGGGGGAGGTCGATGGGAATCAAGGGAGAAAAGAAGAAAAGTAAAAAACGCCGAGGATCATGCAAGTGAGCTGCACCAAAATCATGTCACCGGGAAGAAAGGACAAAGAAGAAGAAGAAGAAGAGTAAAAAGGGGTAAAGGGGGTGGGGAGGAAGAGAGGTAAACGGTCCGGCGTCCTGGCCGGATTCCCGGTCATGAGTTGCCGCCGACTCCGACCCCGCCACCGCGGCGTCCCCAAGCCGAGTTCCGCCACTCTCCGCGCTGGCTGTGATCCGAGCTGTCCAGATGGCTGTCCGATCGGTTAAGGCGGTCACCATCGTAGAGAGAAGGCTGGTCGACGGGGCCGTGCTGCCACTTGTTCGGCGGCGTTTCCTGCCCAGAGTAGACGGCATGCGACGTCGCAGGATCCATCACCGGCCGTACCGTCACCGTCTTCTCGCCCTGCAATACGGCCGGGTCCGTCTCGACCCTCCGCGGCGGTGACCGCGTCGAGCTGTCTTGCCGGCTGTACACCTCTCCCACGTCGACCGGCGGGGCCTGCCCCCGACGATCCTGGAACCGGCGGAGTATCTCCTTGGTCGTTATCTCGCCGCTGTTGCTGAAAAGATATGGATCATTCAGTAGATTGAGGAGCTCGTCCGGAACCTTTTCGTGCGTCATCGTCAGTCAGCCGCCGGCTCACGGGACTCGCCGCCCAAAGACCAGACATACCTGGCACATCTCCTCAATGTTCTTGATGAGAATCTCCACCGTATCGATGACGAATATCGCCTCGCTGTCCAGGGCGAGCGCCTTGTTGGGGTTGGTAAGGATGTTCGGGGCGATGACCGTCGCCAGGTTCCGTATGTCCATCTTGGACCCGACCTCGTCGTCCAGCTGATGGAACGAGCCGGCCCACTTCAGAAAGGTAAACAGAATCTCCAGACAGTCCCGATGGCTCTTGGGTAACAGGCAGCACGTCATATGCAGGCACTGCTTCCGCCTCTCGGCGTCGGGAATCTTGGCCGCGCTGATCCAGAGCCGGTACAGCTTGTGCGTCATCAGGGGGTCCGGCAGGTCGCGGAGGTACCGCTTCAAGAGCGCCGCCAGCTGGACCACGGGCTGCTCTGTAAAGTTGACCACGTCGCAGCCCTCGGCGTTGATCCTGTCGACGAGTTCCTGCTGCTTCTTTATGTTGCCGTTCTTGCGGAAGATGCCCTCGACGGACAGGTCCATCTTGCGCATCGACGAGATGATATCGTCTATGATGGCCGGGATCCGAAGCGTGCCCGGACCAACGCCATCCGTCGACTCGGCCCCGTCGCGGTCGATGATGATTTCCAGCGGCACGCCGAAGACGCCCTTTTTCTTGACGTTCTTGCTCTTGTCGTTCTTGAACGCCTTGCCCAAGTTCTTCCAAAACGTCGCTTGCTTCCTCGGCTCGATGAAGCTGAGAAGCTCGTCCAGCGTAAACCCTTGCTCGACCATGGGTTGGATCGTCAGCACGGCCAGGTGCCGCACGTTGAAGTACTCGAGGCCAGAGAGCTCTGGGAAGAACTTGCGCACCACCCGCACCGACAGGGGATCGCCCCCCCGGACGTCGGGGTCTCTGCTGGCTGACTGCGTCCGCTGGTGGGCGAGGATCCGACCTGGATCGGTGGCGGGCGACCGGGCGAGGTCCAGGCGCGGGTTGCGGTCTCGCTGCTGCTGCTGCTCACGCGACTGCTCCACGGCAACGATTCGAGGGATGTCGTCGAGGGTGATGGCGTCGTTTTGGCCGAACATGATATCCGTCGACCCCTGCGTCTCCGGCTGAGCATCCTGCCCGTCGTCCGAGCCGGGACGCGGGCCTCGGCCGTCGCTGTCCATGACTCGAGACGTCCGGGCTTGCCTGACGCTCGACGACAGGTGCCGGTCGAGCCGGGTGCTCCGCAGCCTCCTGACTTCGTTGAGTGTGTTCTCGTATGTCGATTCACGGTGGTGCTCCTTTCCCGCGCCGGTGTACGACTTGGACCTCGCGTCCGAATTGAGAAAGGGAGGCGCATCCCTGCTCCTCTCACCTCCCCGATGGCTGCCGCCGGGCTCCTCAGAGGGGTTGTAGGGCAGAGCGCCGTTGCTCCGCAGGATGTCGAGCAGCCGGGCCAAGGCCACCTTGAGCAAAAAGACATACTGCTGCAGCTTGGTGACGTGCTCAAAGGGCGGGCAGCCGTCGGCGTTGACGGCGCAATTCCTACAATAAACCTTGCGCTCCGACGTCTTGCAGCGAGCCTCTCCCAGGGAGCGCCCCAGCTCCCGGCCGCATCGCGTGCAATTGAGGCAGGGCAGATGCCAGCGCGTATCGCCGGACCTGGCGCACTCGTCCTCGACGGACCTACTGCAGAGGACGCAGTGATCCGAGTCCCTTGCCGACAGGCGCGCGCCGCCCATTGTCTTCTGGAGCAGATTCTCGTCCGTCTTGTAGGTCTCGAAGTCGGCGAGGTCGGCCAGCAGCTGGTTGAGGCCGTCGCTATTGCCCGCGTCCCGTTCGAGCCGGAGCGACCCCTGAAGGCAGATGCGGATGAGGAGCTTCAGGTAGTGAGCCAGACCCGTGACGAGGGATAGGAGCTCCTGGGTCACGCCCAACTTGCGAACGGTGGTGTCCTGGGTCTTGGAGAGAAGCGAGAAGAAGGCCACTATCTTCTTGCAGAGGAGCTTCGCCTCTCGCCCGTAGGACATTCCTTGATGCATGTCAGCAACCGGTACCGGAGAATTGCATCAGGGCCAACTTACCCTTGCTGTTGCGACTGAGTGTCATGGTGTCCAGCCTGTCTGCAGACTGGAAGAGGACCTCGACGTGCCAGATGAAGCGCTTAGCTACCAGGACGCCGTCGACGTACGCCCCATTGCTGACGTGCAGCAGCATGTCGGAGATACAGGCCGCCGACGACTCCTCAAAGGTGGAGAGGACGCTCCATATCCGGTAGACCTTGTCTTCCATGCGTTCTTCCTCGCGGCGAATCAGCTGTCTGCTGGCCGGGTCGTGAGGCTCGGCCGCGACCGGGTTTGGCTCCGACGACTGGGCCAGCCGGACGTTCCAGAACTTGTGGATCATGTAGCATTCGGGATGCCAGTGTTGGTTCTGACCGTTGCGGTAAATCTCGACGAACTGCTTCAATATCGCCGTCTGACAGCCGTTGCAGCGTTGGGCATACTGAGTCGAGTAGTGGAAATGGCAATAGACGTTGCCGTCGTGCTCGTAATAGCTATCCTGAGCGCCGAAGACGGTGGAGCAGAGCGAGCAGGTGAAGTGGTCGACGTGGTACTTGCGGTCCAGGGCGGTAATGTAGGAACCGCGGAGCGCACCACCGCACTGGTGGCAGAGCAGGCCGAGGCGTCGAAAGTAGTCGGTCTCGCACAAGGGATACTGTCCCTTGCCGTTGTCCTCGTCGGCGGGGAAGAACTTGGAGGCAACGATCTGGCCGCAGTCCTGCGACAAAGGCGCGTTAGCAGGCGCAGGCAGAGGGGATAGAGGGGGCGAGGTCATACTCGGCACTTGAAGCAGTCGAGGTGAAAGGTGCCTTCCAGTGCGCGGACGAACTGGCCGGTCAAGGGCTCGCCACATTTGGTGCAGATGCGCGACTGGCCGCTCGCATTTCGTCCGTTCCTCGGGCGCGATCGGTTCCGCTCGTCGCTCTGCCGGGGCGGCGTGTCGTCGGTGCGAGCCAGCAGAGCGCCCGAGGCTGGAGGTCTGAGGCTATCAGGGGTCTTGGTGCCGCCATTGGGCCGACCCCAGTCGCTCGTGTCGAAATCCATGACGCGATCGTCGGCGCGCAGACGCTCGACGAAAGAGGCGTCGTCGCGATCCGGCGCCATCGAAGTTCGGCAATCCAGCGAAGCACTGGAAAGCCCGGCGGTAGGTCTGATGATGACGAGGCACCGACGTTGGGAGAAGAGGGGGGGGGGGGGGGGGGAGGGGGCACGAAAAAGGACGCCACAAGGCGGAAAAAAAAGAACCCAGCACGGCAAACGACGGGAGGCTGGCGAGGAAGAAGAAAGA